>JABXWE010103086.1:0-15739 GCA_014611495.1 Limonius californicus | reverse complement strand
CAACAAAGAAAAAAATAGATCATTACAATAGCTAACACATATGCACATTAAATTAAATTAAGGAAAGTAGGTTGTGCGACAAACAGATAACATATATAACAAAAAGAGCAAATAGTTACAAATGAAAATAAATAAATATAATTAAACATTTCAATATGCCTTACAAACATTTTTGACATAATGTCGGCATTACAAAATTTACGTGTTTCTTTTTTTGTGCTTTCTATTTTTCTGTGCTTCTGTCCAAAGGTAATATTGCGTCACTTAGATTTTTTATTTTAAACTCAAACTCTTTGATTTTATTTTTCGAAACACATATCAGAAAGTGTTTATCGTAAAATGTCTCCAACACCATAAACAATAACAAATACATAATTTTTTTGATTTTTTTTAATAAACTTACATTATTAGTTCTTGTTGCCACAACATACGCTGCAAATTGTAGTTTTGCATTTTGGCTATTAAAATATTCCTGAGATCCATCTCCCATTTCATATGAGGCGCTTATTTGCAAAACTCGCTAATCGACAAAAATATCGAAAATCAGTTTTTGGCGTCAAGATGATCTAATTTTAAAGATGGAGCGAATGGTAAAATCGGATTTCTACAAAAGTGTCTCTTTAGCACCAAGAAATGCCTTCAAAGTGTGGAGTTATTTGCAAAACTAGCTGTTTGGTTTGACGTTTTACTCGCAAAACTCGTTCTTTGCTTCGCAGCCAATAGCATGTGGTAATCCGTTCACGTGACTAAACCCACGCAGTACTCGGCTGTATTTCTATAGCACCTTATTAATGAAGAATATTAAGAATTTTTATGAGTACATGTATCAATCAAATAATATTTTTCTATTATTATACAGAAAAATTACGTTTATTTGTATTTTTGCTTAACCTATTAATGAATACTAACTAATTTTATGTTGAATATAGGCGGTTTTTTAACCAAAAACTTTAATTTCATTTGCAAAACTCGTTTTTGCAATTTTAATTATTTTTTTACAGAGAAACGATTGACATATTAGGTTGAAAAATATAAAATTCTTCATCTGCAAGTGCAAAACTATCCACACAAAAAAAAGTGCTTAAAAATCTAGTTCGGTTAATGAATAAAACGTTTTTTTCGTTTCCTGAAAAATTTACTAAAAAGCAAATAGCGAGTTTTGCAAATAAGCGCCTCAAATAACCGTTAAACGGGATTCAGCTTCTTCGATATAATCGTATACAATTCGTCGTGTTTCAGCCGATAATTTCAGGCATAGGCCTCGGTTGCCATACGAACGTTTTCAATATTCGCAATTTTTCTTGTGTTTACGGTATAAAAACTTCGGTCCAGCATTTGTGTAAAAAAATCTTATAAAACCTGTTGATTGTGCGTGGTTGAAACTCAGTTGACCTAAATTGCAGGTAAATATGGAACACTGTATATGTATAGGATTGGGATTTTTCCATAAACAATCGTTTCCACAGATAATCGCTATTATACTTTCAAATACTATTTACATAACCAAATCAATTCCTACATACTTGATTTGCCCAAACGAATTTCTCTCTTTCCTACTACTTTATTTTTATTAGCTTTTCGTTTACTTGGAATGAAAATAGGTAGGCCACCCTGTATTTAGATTAAGACTGTGGGTACAACAAACTATGTTAACTTATTTTTTAAAATATTGCCCCACTATCAAATTAAAATATCTTTCCCATTTATTGCAGAACTATACGCTTACTGCCCAATGTCAAAAACTTATAATGGACAACATAAAGATGTTAAATCAAGATTAAAATTATTATGCAATATCATTAAATTGCATGTGCTTGTAAACTATGACTCCTATACTATAGTTACTGCATTTTTATTAATGGCAAATTATTCTGATTATATATAGTTGTCCAATATAATGCTGCGATCCACCATACACTATTCCCAAATACGGCTATGGAATTCATGAAGCATAAAGTAGAAAAGCACAGGACAATGTACCAATAGAGTAGTGATAGATAGTGATGATAGAGAGTGTTAACGCGTAGTTATTCCATTAGTCGAGGTAGATAGATGTTAATTAGATAAATAGTAATTGAAAATTTTAAATAGACACATATTCAAAAGCGCAGTCTTTGAAAAACTATAGTTATTACAAATTTGTCAAATTGTAGATAAGTATCTATTATTTAACACTTTTAGACTTGTAGTTATCGTAAGAACTAAAAGAAATCAAAACACAAATCTTTTGATTATTACTTCTTGTAGCGCATAACAATAAAGACATTAGCATAATTACGCAGCAAAATCTTGAAATAATCTTACAAATCGAATGTTGAAAGCTTTTGCCGGCATAAGAAGCAGCAGTGGTACAATTCTTAAAGTATTATATCTATCGGGCTAAGAGATATCCGTAAACGAGTATCCAGTGTCATTATCAAGTTAGTAACGATATAGCGTAAAAGTATCCAGACTACCGAAAGTAAAGATGTATTGAACATCAACAAAGAGAGGTACGTGGATTATAAATACATCACCATGGTAAATGATAACAGTATTATCAATCAATAAAAAGAGTTTAAAATGTATTTAGAAAATGTTTGAAAGCCAATACATGACCTAACATTTAAATTTTTGAGCAGAATGTCCACAGTAACATCAAAATATTTCAACTATTACCTAATATATGATTGAACGTATTTTTCTTTTTTATAGGTATTTACTATTGTATTAAATTATTTACCATCCAATACCCTTCTAACACTTTATTGATAGTTTAGAGTTTCTAATGCATATCATTCTGTTATAGTGGACATTGGGTCACATAGAGATTTTAAAAATGGCGCAAATATTCAGATAATACAAACAAATATCCATAATGGCATAATGGCATTTCACCTACAGCCTATACAAATCGTACGTACAAAGGTAATCGCGGTGTTAGAAGATTTCAAAATATTAATACATTTTGATCTTAAATTGAAAAACAGTTCACGATAGGAATGTTAAAAGTCATAGTGTTGACACGTGACTCTTGTTTGTAGTTTCTCGTTTCATTTCGCGCACAATACAGCGCAGCATGCTAGATCAGGTTTTGTAGGTTATTGATACGGAAATTTCTATGCTCATAATAAAATTGGTGTCCGATTGAGCTGAACACGTCATTTGTAGTCCTGCATTAAAGTGATTGATAGTGAAAATTTGAAGATATAAATTCAAATTTTGAAAGAGCAAGTTCTGAACCTAAAAACATAACCATTAAACGCAGAAAACAAACAATAAACCACTTGAGAACCATGCAACTATACATAAGTTACTGTAAACATCAACATATCACGAAGTACTGCCTATATAACAAATGTCTCTAGGAAAAAAGATCTACGACGTCAAGGAAATGAAGTAATTTTTAAAACTACAAACTTTAATATATTTTGTACTTAAATTTAAAAACAGTTCACGACGACACAGTCAGACGTCCTTTGATACTGACCCTTTTCTTGTCTTTCTGGTATTGTTTTATTCCGTTGTTCATAATAAAGGGTGTCCGATTGAGATGAATACGTGATTAGTGGTACTGTATAAAGAAGTGACTGATAGAAAAAATCGGATGTTATGTACCCAAATTTTGAGAGAGCAAGTTCTGACCCTAAAAACATAACCATTAAACGCAGATAACAAACTATAAACCACTTGAAAACCATGCAACTATAAGTTATTGTAAACATAAACATAACACAAAGTACTGCTTATATAACAAATGTCTCTAGGAAAAAAGATCTACGATGTCAAGGAAATGAAGTAATTTTTAAAACTACAAACTTTAATACAATTTGTACTTAAATTTAAAAACAGTTCACCACGACAGTCAAACGTCCTTTGACACTGACCCTTGTTTGTTGTCTCTCTGGTGTTCTGTTATTCCTTTGTTCATAATAAATGGTGTCCGATTGAGCTGAATACGTAATTAGTGTGTATAAAGTGTATAAATAAGTGACTGATAGCAAAAATCGGGTGTTGTGTACCCAAATTTTGAGAGAGCATGTTCTGACCCTACAAACGCAATCATTAAACTCAGAAAACACACTATAAACTGCCCCTGTACTATACACTCATAGGCGTAACATGAAGTACCGTCAATATAAGAAATGTCTCTAATGTTAGAAATTTTTGCTTTGATGGAATCAAAATATTTTTTTAATAACTCTATCTATTCTACAATCGTAATACATGTTACTTTATACGCTGCCAAGCACAGAATCCCGCATTACTCAAACATTGCCCACACTAGGCCCACAAACTAAAAAAATAAAACAATCCAATGGCCTCGTATCATCGGCGCCTGTTAATTCCACTGAATTCGCGATGACGTGAACTTAAAAAGGACTATGACATAAAGGACACGGAGGAATTATTAAAAGTGCCAATTTAATGAATTTTTTCGGGGTTGATTCGGGGTTTATTTTAAAAAATTAAAAAATGTGGGGGTACAGTTTGTGTCCAAGAATGTAAATGTTTACAAAATAGGCAATGTCACCATTATAAAATGCGTATAATGAAAGTCCAACAAGCGAGTGATATCAAAAAAATTCACGCAACGCGGCTACATGCTTGTCAAATTTCTACAAATAAACCCGATTATATACAGGGTAGTTGGTTTTTCATTAGCCAGCCCATACCTTCAGTAATATTAAAGATACAAGAAAAAGACGAAGGAAAAAATTTCTTCGTTCCGCTTTATCTATAACATAGCACAATAATAATTTTTCATTGCATGTTAGTTTTTAGGAAAAATGTACAACTTTGGTTTTTTAAAACGAGCACCGTGTATATTTTTTTGTCAGCCGACTCTACCTTAAATTCTCTTCTTATTAATGTATAAACACTCACATTACAATAATACTAGAAAAGTCAAATAATAAAATCACAAGAACTGGCCGTGATCACTCTTTTATTAGGTTTATGAGTAACAAAAAGAATAACAATTTCAATTAAAAGTTTTCTATTTCAATAGATGTTTAAAGTGTTCACCGTTACATTCCAAACATTTATGGAGCCTCATAATAAAATTTCTCCCGACATTCTGCAACATTTCCGATGTAAACGAACGACAAGCGGCTATTTTATCTTGTTTATCTGTTCCTGAAGATAATGAGAAGGCGTATCATGTACTATATCTCTCATCATTTCTGTATAAAAAAAAATACAAAAATGACAGATTAGGTGAAAACACAGCAAATCCAACTATTCACTATTTGTAGAAATTTCTGTTTTAGAAACTCAAACATGCTTTGAAACATAAGAACAAAGACGACAGACAAGTTATTACTCATAAGTTGTCAAAAACTGCAGAAAACAACGCAGTGTGACAATTGTTTAGATCTGAAATAACAGATCATGGCCAACAACTGTGATTTTATTATTTCATTTTTCTTGTCTATTAGAATGTGAATCCTGAGTATTTATACACTAATAAAAAGATTTTTTAATCTAAAGTCTTCTGACAAAAATATACAAAAATATACATTTAAAAAAACTAAAATTGAACATTTTGTCAAAAACTAGTAGGCCATGAAAAATTATTATTCTATGTTATAGAAAAATGGAACTAAAAAAATGTTTCCTTTGACTTTCTCTTATGTCTCTAATATTACCGAAGATGTATCAACCACCATGTATATCAAAATCTCATACTTGAATAAAATAACATGTTCTTGATATCTTCAAAATATAATCTCAATTTTAAATTTCTCTTTACTGGAACGCAAAACATACAGCCCGGGGCTCAAGGCTGATTAACCCAAAAGGACGCAACTTAATAAGAGCAATTCAAAGAAATAACCATAGTTACTTATCAAGTGGAGAACCTACTTATTGGCCTAGCGACTCAAATAAGACACCAGACCTATAGATTTCGCAATCACCAGTGGTATAGCGAACACTTATGTAAAAGCAGAACCTAACCAAGACCTTTCTTCTGATCTCTCCCCAGTTATTGTCACCATCAGCACAACAATAATCACCAAAGAAACCCCCGCAAGACTCTGTACTAAAAATACGGGTTGGGACCATTTCCGAAGCCAACTGGAAGACAATATTAGCCTCGATATTAGCTAGCAATTAGAATTGAAGAACCTCAAGACCTGGATGTAGCAACTCAACATCTAACTGCCATGATACAAGCTGCCGCCTGGCAAGCCACACCAATATCAACAAATAACTCGCCTGAAATTACTAACATTCCCCGCCATGTACGAGATCTCATTATCGAGAAGCGCAGAGCCAGGAAAAAGTGGCAGATAACAAGAAACAGACAAGACAAAACCTCCTATAACAGACTTGCTCATCAACTGCATAATACACTAATGAATGCTCGCAATGATTCCTTCAGAGAATATATCTCAAGTCTCTCTCCTGATGATCACATCATATGGAAGGCAACGAAGAAATTTAAAAGGCCAATAGTAGCTATCCCACCAAATAGAAATGCTGATAACAGCTGGGCCAGAAAAGACAAAGACAAAACAGACAATTTCGCCACGCACCTTGCCAATGTCTTCACGACTCCCCCATGGAAACAACGATGACAACGAAATTGAAACCTTTCTGGACGTCCCGTGTCAGCTATCCCTGTCAGTTGCACCATTCTCACCAGCTGAAGCTCGTCAGCAAATTAAATGCACAAATACCCGAAAAGCACCCGGTTATGACCTGATAGTAGGAGAAATACTACAAAATCTTCCAAGAAAGGCGCTAGTGCTTCTTACCACCATATATAATAGCATATTAAGACTAACCTATTTTCCCATGCAGTGGAAGTACGCCCAGATTATAATGATTGCTAAGCCTGGAAAGCCACCCGACCAACCCTCATCCTACAGATCAATAAGCCTCCTACCCCTAATGTCAAAGGTGTTCGAAAGACTCTTACTTAAAAGAATCAAGGAAATAGTAGATCTTGACCTTATAATCCCATCTTACCAGTTCGGATTTTGAGAACATCATTCGACAATACACCAAAGTCACCGGATCGTCACCCAAATAATGGAGAGCCTTGAGACAAGAAAGGTATGCGCGGCTGCTTTCCTAGACATAAAACAGGCCTTCGACAAGGTGTGGCACAGAGGCCTATTATATAAGATCAAACTACACCTACCAAGCCAGATCTATCTAGTGCTAAAATCGTACCTTGACGATAGATTCTTCCAAGTCAAGATAAAAAATGAAGTATCAAACTACCACAAAATCATGTCCGGAGCGCCGCAGGGCAGTGTATTGGGTCCGCTGCTATACCTAATCTACTCCTCAGACTTACCGACCACAGAAAATACTCTAATCGCGACATTCACTGATGATACAGCCATCCTGGCAACCAGCGAAATACCACAAGTAGCAGCAGAACACCTACAACACCACCTTAATCTAATACAAGAATGGGCTAACAGATGGATGAAAATCTCACCTGGAGCACACATATTAAAGCGAAGAGGAAAGAGCTAGATATAAAAGTCAAACAAATGTACTGGTTAATTGGAAATCGATCCTCACTCTCTCTCTCAAACAAGTTACTACTATACAAAGTAATACTGAAACCCATTTGGACCTATGGAATCCAACTATGGGGTTGCGCAAAGGCATCTCATACCAAAATTCTTCGGAGGTTTCAATCCAAAACCCTACGCATGTTGGCAAATGCGCCATGGTACATAGTAATGAGATTCTTCACACTGATCTGATAATCCCATACATAACCAGTGAAATCCAGAGACATGCAAGTGCTTACAACCACAAGATAGCGGGACACGGAAACGATCTTGTAGAGCAGCTGTCAAACCAACCACCAGTTACAAGAAGACTTAAGCGGAGCTGGCCACAAGACCTTATATAACGTAACTAAACATAATGTATATTTATCCGGGAATTAGCGATGGCTATATCCCCACATGTCATGTATAATATTAGTAAATTTACTTATTACTCAAATTGTGAGAGTAGATTGTAAATATGCAATAAATCAAATTAAAAAAAAATTTCTCTTTCTAGTGCAAGTGCCTCAAAATATCAAATATCAACATATCCACGATTGAAACAAGGCGAAAACATTCTTAAAAAATTCGTAAATTGTCATAAAAAATTACCAAAATACGATAAAATCAAGCTACTTTTCCAATATATGTAGACTTAATTTAGTGAAATTCTTCATACTAATACAAATTACCATCTTTCTAGAACATGATGCTCACAGCCCCAATCACCAGATTCATCTCGGCTTCTCATAAACAGAACAATGCTAAGACTTTATTATCAATTTATTTTACCGTATACAGGGTGGTCCTGAAATACTTGGTCAAATTTTGGGAGCAAGCTGTCCACACCAAAACAAGAAAATAGTTTATATAAACCCGACAAATGTTTATATGAGTTTTTTTCTTGTTTCTTTTGCTAAATTTATGGTACGAATTTAATCCTTATAGTACAAAATTTCTAAATTTTCACAACTCGATTTTTCACAATAATTGAATTATCTCCAATATGGTTGGGTTTATCAACTTTTAACAAGACTACTTTCTTTTTCGCATACCACATAAGACTGTTTTATCAAAAATTAGAAAAACTAAATAAGGTAGAAGATATTGTAGATAACAGTACCTAATCCTCTCAGTGGAGACGACTCTGGTGCAGTTATTAAAACGAAACTAGGCTCCAACCTGCAAACTTGATGAGTAACGTTTGCATATAAAATTTCAAAAAATTAGTCCAGCTATTACCATAATCGTATGCAGAAAAGTATTGGAAGTATATTAACTTTTTTTCTTGTTTTGGTGTGGAGAACTCACTCCCAAAGTTTGACCGCCCTGTACTATACGCATGGTCTTTTACATTGGCTACAGGTTGCTTTCCAGCGTTCAGGTAGACGGTGCTAAGCCCCGGAGCGGATAGGGAAACGAATATAATGGTTCATAGATGTAAAAATTTACATTTTATTGTTGGTCAGGTAGCTTTAGGATCCCCTTAATTTAACTTGCACTTTAAGGGCTTGTACAACGTCGTATATTTTTACTCAATCAGGATCTAATTAACATATGCTATCTACCTGGATTCGTATGACAGTCTACATTTTATATAATATAAATATTCTAAACTTTTCTTTTGTTTGGTGGGTAACATTGAGTCATTTCGCTATCCCCCTCCCCCACACTCTTCAAAGTTTGTCCATCCACATTGTTGCTTAACACCTATGGCTTATACCACCGATCTACTAAATTTCCTGATTAAAGATGGGGCCTTATCGAGTTACAAAACAAAGACGTAATTCCGTTTAATCCAGCACGATATCTAAACCTACAGAGAATCATCCAAAAAGTAATTTAAGTTTGGTTTAAAACTTTTACTCAGCTCATTGTCTACTAAGAAAATCTCCTTCATATTATGGAGTAACAAAACAATCTTACCGGTGTGTGTGGAGGCTACCAGCATGGTATCTTGTAAATAGTGTAATCCTTGATAAGTAATCCTAATCATGTAACCGGCAAGAAAACACCAACTCAAAATTAAGAACACACTCGTGTATTACACGCGAATTCGCGCCGGTTTAAACTGTAACATTGACACTAAATGGCACTGCAATAAACTGTTGCAGCAAACGCGTCGTCTTGAGGAGGAAGCAACCGCGAGATGGTTCTTCCCACAATAAACGCGGTTAGTTAATCGGTAAACAAACCAAACGTCAAACCATCAAGCTATTCAGTACTGCGCAAAACGCGACGTGGTATGAACACGCGAGAACAACCCGAAAGGTATTTCACAACTCGCATGATCACAATTACTTGCTCATTCACGCGCATTCCGAAACTCATGCATGGAGGCAGCGCCGCATTTCACAAGCTTTAAAACACACATGTTGCTATTACTTATATTTCTGTATCGGCACTGAAATGTCGTAACACCGGCGAAACTCTAGAACACTCCATACAGACTTTATGGGACCTCCTCGAAAGCGCCCGAACATCTGCGGAGCCAGATGTCTAACGGGATGCTCATTACACGAAAGGTTTTGATCCTGCGGTGCTCCTTTGGCCCTTGCGCATGTCACCGCATTTACGTCGTTGGAAGATATTCGGGTTGTCCACCAATGGGGTGGTTTATTTGTGGGAAATAATTTCATGTTTGCACTTTATCGTTTATGGAGTTTTAACAGGAATTAATAAAATACGAACTCGCCTTTTTGGGCTTTCAATTTTTTTATAGTTCGCGGGAAGCTCACCCCTTACGAAAAAAGTTTTTTAATAACCCCGCTTTTGCCCCTACGACCTTGATAATCATTCAGGAAAAACGGCGGAAACTTGAAATAGATAAAACGAAATTCACACTATTGGCATGCAAGGCCGGCTTGCAGGGGCGTAACAGGGTGGGTCAGATTAAGGGCTAGTTTGAAATGTTTGAATTGGGATTGGGTAAATATATTGTCCTAAATGTAAATTTTTTTGTTAATAATATACTTCCGGTTTAACCGGAAATGCCATCAACTTCTTTAATTTAAATGGGACACCCTATATATTTTTACAGATTTTGAAAGAGCTTGTTATTTTGAATTCATACATACTGAGTTTAGTGTAAAAAAATTTGTAAAAACGAGGAATATAGCACTTTAATCAACCTCCTTTGAGTTTTTTGCATTAGAGCAAAAAACTATTTAGATAAACTAATTGATGTTGTTTGTATGCATAGTAATAAATAAACAAGTACTGTTTAGTACGTCTTTTGTTCTCCAAGTGTCAAATTCTAATTGACGGAATTAAATTTTACAATTTAGAATGGTTCAATTAAGTGAAAAAGAGCGTATTGAAATTTTAATGATGATCGGTGATCGTGTTAGAACTCATGAAGAAGTGTGTCATATTTTTAATAATTTGCATCCGGAGAGAAATCCTATATCACGCTCAACAGTAACTAAAACATTACAACGTTTTAATACAACTGGGATGGTACAAAATTTGCTAAAACCTGGAAGACCGCGGACTGCAACGAACGAACTGTTAAACAAAATATTGCAATCGATTTAGAAGAATCACCTCAAACTTCCACCACAAATTTGGCACTAAACCATGGTATCAGTCGACGTTCTGTAGGAAAGATATTAAAAAGTGAAAAGTATCATCCGTATAAGGTACAGTTGGTTCAAGAATTGTCAGACGATGATTTTGACCGACGGCTGGAATTTTGCGAACGGCTAATGGACATCTGTAATGTCGACGAAAATTTTGCTTCTAACATAGTTTTTTCCGATGAGGCAACTTTTTGTTTAAATGGAACAGTTAATCGCCATAACTCAAGGTATTGGTCAAATGAGAATCCTCATTGGATTCATGAAGCACATACCCAGCATCCACAGAAGTTAAATGTTTGGATGGGAATTGTCGAAAATAGGCTTATAGGCCCATTTTTTATCGACAGAAACTTGAATGGTGACAAGTATTTGGATCTACTAAATAACGAAATTATTCCTGCACTTCAACAGAATGGGCAATTACCACAAAATGTTTGGTTTCAACAAGATGGAGCACCTCCCCACTATGATAGACGGGTTAGGGATTTTCTGGATGCGAATTTTCCAAATCGATGGATTGGACGTAGAGGATTCATAGAGTGGCCTGCTCGTTCTCCGGATCTTAGCCCGTTAGATTTTTTTCTTTGGGGTTATCTAAAATCACGTGTTTACGTTAGACGACCAACAAACTTACAGGAATTGAGATAAAGAATTATTGATGAATGTGAACTAATACGTGGAGAAGTCTTGGAAAGAGTGACTCAAGAATTTGTTAATAGGATGGCATATTGTCAGCAAGTAAACGGCGAGCATTTTGAACATTTGAAGTAATTTTGTTTCTCATTATTCTAAAATAATGAAATGTACACCTATTGTACAACTAACAGTGAGTTATTCCTCGTTTTTACAAATTTTTTTACACTAAACTCAGTATGTATAAATTCAAAATAACAAGCTCTTTCAAAATCTGTAAAAATATATAGGGTGTCCCATTTAAATTAAAGAAGTTGATGGCATTTCCGGTTAAACCGGAAGTATATTATTAACAAAAAAATTTACATCAGATGCATTTTGTTCCATTGCATTTGCCTGCAAATTTTCATAAATATCGTTCTTTTCGTTTAAAAGATATTTACTTGGTTCCATACTTTATCCCAACCCTGTATATATAATATTAATAATAATATATATATATAATAAAATGAAACAGAAGAAATAACCAATCAAGGAAACAAACCAATATTTATAATATGAGATTCACGGTATACAAAGAATACCTTCTGTTAACATAATAAACATGATTGATTGTATTTAAATGTTTTACTGTAATATCATAAAATTATTAGGGAATATTTCAAATACCCAAGTTTTTTTTTGTTCTTACGAAATGAGTTTGATTTGTAAGTTAAATGGCAGTTTGTTATATAATGGACATGTTTTTGGTTGGGTAATACGTTTATCATTCTTCTTAATACAACATCAAGTTTAGCTTTGCTTTTTCGTAAATGTTTGTCAAAATACATTGTAATTTCATGCAGATAAAGTTGTCAAATAGTAAATATCTGATTTTGTGGAAAACCCTTGGTGGGTGTATCGCTGGTAGTGGGTCTGATAGTTGTTACTTATATGGTATTAACAATTTTTAATAATGTTATTATAAAATTTCTGTGCGTAAAACATAATGATCATAAGCGCTACCCCATTCCGTAATTCCATATTGTATTATTGACTGTACTAAAACAAAGTATATTATTTTAAATTTCTTAACATCAGTATACATTTAATGCAGTAGTCTAAATTTGCATATGACTTATCTGATTTTGTAACTGCATTTTCTGAGTGATATTTTCAGCTTAAATTGCTGTGAATGGGTATCCATAAATATCGTATATTATTCATAGATTCATGAAAGTGGTTACAATCACAATTAATCTTGCTTGCATTCAAATAATCCAATATAAAAAAATATATGATATTGTAATGATGACGAAGTTGATATGTTATTAATAATTACTATGCTATGTTCCAACTTCAACCTAATTGTTGTCCTCAGAAACAACAGTTAAATCATTTAAATGAGATATTGTTTGCGTTGTATATTTGATATTCGTTTATATATAAATTCAAAACAAGCAAGAACCTAAAAAGGTACCTTGTGGCACGCCGAAAATTACTGGTAAGGTTTCAATTAATTTGTCATTTACTTTAATAACTTGCGCTTGGTGAATCAAATAAATTTAGGATAAATTCTGGGACAATTCGCGGATACCTGCATTATCAAGCTTTTGTAACAAAACAGAACGATCCACTCAATCGAAACTTTTGTCAGATCTAACAAAACTGTTACGGATTTTTATTTGTGTCGATAACCTGAGGGTATTATACAAATTAGAACAAAAGACAGCAGTGCAATGATCTTCAAGCAGTATTCTGGTCTAAGTATTCACTAAATTTTACACAAGACCTTAGTACTTAAACAAAAATGACAGTTTCATAAAATAAATGCTCATTTTTATAATGGTCAATACAAGCACAAAATTCGATACTGCGATCTTTACCTTGTTATAATAAATAAAATAACCCTTTTCAATAAAAGGCCTGAACGGACATCATTGCCTATGTATATATAACCAATGACAAACTACGAAACAAGCACTTCATATTTGTCGTCCCTTTAAACTAGTAGATACTTAAAAGTAACAATAACTGGTATGGTATTAGTAGTGAATGTGGAAGAGAAGTGTATCCAAAGATAATATAACAAGCGAAATACTTCAAAAGGTACTATGCTAAGTTGAAATTTTCATAAATCGCAAGAATCTTAATCTTCAATGTAGAATATTATCCTAAAAACAGCAGAATTTAATTTTAGTTACTCTTAAAGTTGTAGTGAATTTCTGAACACGTTCCTAATCACGTATTTCTTTGTGGCAGTATTGCGCGAAAATCTAACTACGTTCAAAATTATCAATCAAGTGACTAACACTTTGTTGTCATCTACTTAAACTGTTTACCACTTTCACTTAGGTAAATTAATACAGTAACGACAACTTGAAACCCAGGATTTAAAATCTAACCTAGTGGTAATTTTGACATTTTTTGGCAATTCTACATCAATTTTAACCGCATAATAGCTGCGACCATAAGTGCGGCCCGCTTGAAGAAGATATTACTAAAACAATTAAATGTACTTTAAAAAAATATAATATACATAACATTGCAAATCATAGTAGGAATTGTAAGAAATGCTGTTTCATGCGGCGATGGACAACTGCGCGAACATAATGACCCTATCATTAACAAGGGGGACAACTGCGCGAGGGCTTAAGAACAGGTAAATTTAAAATGGGACAACTGCGCTATCTTAATCCGCGTTGGGGTTTAATCTTTAACCCTCTCATTAACATTATTTTTAAGTTCTCATGGAATTTTAACTTAACATTTCAAACTCAAAATTATTATAAACCAATGAGCAATGGTAGCTTAACGTATTACCAAAATTCCAATTTGGATTTCGAAGTAAACATTCGACCTGTCATCAACTGCAGCGTATTAGCGAAACAATCGAACAAGGATTTGAAAATAAACAATATACTGCGGCAGTTTTTCTAGATGTGACAGCGGCCTTTGATAGGGTATGGATAGATGGACTGAAGAAAAAGATATTAAACATAGCAATACCTAACTACCTAAAGGCAACGATATTTTCATTTTTGGAAAATCGTACCTTTAATGTCAGAGTAAACTCTTGTCTATCAGAAGTGAAAACTATAAGAGCCGGGGTACCTCAGGGCAGTATCTTAGGACCGCTCCTGTTTAACATCTTCACATCGGATATGCCTGAAATAACAACTACAGTAGCTACATTCGCGGACGACACGGCTATATTCACACGACACCAAGATCTAAATGAAGCAATTACCGAGCTACAACTAGCAGTAGATAAAATCTTCTTGTGGTTCAAAAAGTGGAACTTACAAATAAATCCAACAAAGTGTCAATCCAAAATCTTTGCGGTGAGAAGAATAGCAGATCCTCCTAACATCGAAATAAACGGGAATATCATAGAATGGGATCCGAAGGACTCGGCTGTTAAATATCTAGGTGTTCATCTAGACACACGATTAACCTGGAGCTATCATATTAATCAAAAGCTAACACAGTGCCACAGCAGACTCAAACAGCTTTATCCGTTAATCAACAGAAAATCACATCTAAAACCAGAATGCACAATCCTCCTATATAAATCCCTACTTCGACCTCTAGCCCTGTACGCGTCACCGGTGTGGAGTAACACGTCCAAATCAAACATCAAAAAACTACAAAGGTTACAAAATAAAGTGCTGCGTATAGCTGTTAATTCTCCTTGGTATGTGAGAAATGTTCAACTACATTACGAATTAGGCGTATCTCCAATCCAGGAGTTTATTCTAAAATGTACCAAAAAGTTCATAAAAAACATAAGTGAGTGTAGTGGCGCTATACACTATAATCTGTGTCAAAGAAATATTCACACTATACTTAAACGGAAACTACCACAAGACTTGATAATTTCCGAAGAAGAAAGTGATTAACACACGGACTATCGCAATAATCTATTGTTATTCTTAAGACGCTAAAAATAGTCTTTTGATGTTATTTCCAATTACCTGACCTACATACTATCCATGCTATGTATAACAATCTTTATTTGTTGATCTGGCAATAAACATACAC
>JABXWE010103085.1:0-15478 GCA_014611495.1 Limonius californicus | reverse complement strand
AAATCAAACATCAAAAAACTACAAAGGTTACAAAATAAAGTGCTGCGTATAGCTGTTAATTCTCCTTGGTATGTGAGAAATGTTCAACTACATTACGAATTAGGCGTATCCCCAATCCAGGAGTTTATTCTAAAATGTACCAAAAAGTTCATAAAAAACATAAGTGAGTGTAGTGGCGTTATACACTATAATCTGTGTCAAAGAAATATTCACACTAGACTTAAACGGAAACTACCACAAGACTTGATAATTTCCGAAGAAGAAAGTGATTAACACACGGACTATCGCAATAATCTATTGTTATTCTTAAGACGCTAAAAATAGTCTTTTGATGTTATTTCCAATTACCTGACCTACATGCTATCCATGCTATGTATAACAATCTTTATTTGTTGATCTGGCAATAAACATACACAAAAAAAAATTTTTTTAGTGTGACGTATGAACAGCTATAGTATCAATGTCGTAAATTTTACGAAAGGTTAGTCTTAACGTAACTTTTTTTAATATTGAGCTATACGAAAATACATTATTTTTTTAGGTTAGTACTGTGTGTATTAACTTGTTGTACTTGCAAGTTATTATACATGAATATGTCTAAACATTGGGAAACAAACAGGCCTTTAACTCAAGCTGAACTTGAGAAAATTGCAGAAAACTTGATTTTAGAATCGGATGAAGACAGCACACAGGAAAGTGGTAGTGAAACTGTGGATAACGTAGAGAGTGAGGATTTTGAAGACAGTGGAACGGAATACAAACCTTCAGAGGATGATAGCAGTGACGAATATTGCCCTCCTAGAACAAAAAAGAAGGCTTTTACAAGCAGAATCACATGAAGAAAGACACTCCGACGATCAAATATCTATAGATGATTCCTTGCCTGCACTATCCAGAAGTAATGAAGATAATTCTGAACAACAAGAATATGAAGCATCTAATAAAGAAACACATCTACAACAACGAATCGTTAGAGTTGATGAGACAATTCGATCACAAGTTAGACTTAAAGGGAAAAATGGCCATCTATGGAGTGCAGTTCCCAAGTCGGCATCGAAAACTCCGCAATGAAATATACTTCATATTTTTCCAGGTCCTGTAACAAATTTCCAGAATGATTCTATGATTGATAAAATTGTTTTACATACAAATGTTATGACTGAAAAAAAATCTGCTAAATATAAAACAAAATGTGCTACAATATCTACTACTAATCCTAACGAAATAAAAGCATTACTAGGATTACTGGTATTGTCCGCTTATTTGAAAACTAACCATTTGGCATCCAAAGAATTATTTGATGACAAAATATGTGGAGCTGTGTACAAAGCAGTCATGAGTCGTGAAAGGTTCAAGTTTTTATTGGATTGTTTACGTTTCGACAATAAAGGAACAAGGAACGAGAGAAAAAAATATGCGTTGGCGGCTATCAGAGAAATTTGGGATGAATTTATAGGTCGGTGCTAAAATTCATATAGACCAAGCTTTTACGTAACTATTGACGAAGAACTACTAGCTTTTCGAGGAAGATGTCCATTTCGAATGTACATTTCTAATAAGCTGTCGAAATATGGCATAAAAATAGTTTTACTATGCGATGTTTCATCAAAATACATGTTAGACGCCATGCCATATTTAGGCAGACGCACAAATACTAGCGGAATGCCTTTAGGAGAATATTATGTTAAAACATTGTGCAAAACAATTTCAGCTGCCAATCGCAATATTACAATGGACAATTGGTTCACGAGCGTGAAACTACTGAAGATTTATTAGCTCCGCCCTACAATCTCACCTTGGTTGGTACTGTTAGAAAAAATAAACGTGACATTCCCTCAGAAATGTTACAAACCAAGAATCGCGATCCAGGCAGCTCTAAATTTTGTTTTAACAAACAAAAAGTGCTAGTCTCCTACACGCCACAGAAGAATAAAAATGTTCTACTTTTATCAACAATGCACCAAGGATGTACTATTTCAAAAACTTAAGGAAAACCAGAAATTATTGAGACTTACAATCAGACAAAAGGGTCAGTGGATACTTTGGATCAAATGTGTTCCAATATGAGTACCTCTAGAAAAACTAAAAGATGGCCTCAGGATCTTTGGTATGGTATGCTAAATATTGCCTGCGTAAATGGCTATATTTTATATAATGCCCATAGAGCAAAACGTCGTCAAAAATTAACCTCCAGAAAGTCAAACATGTTAGATTTGTATAAATGTTTAGTAATGCCATGGCTAAAAGAACTGTTAAAATTACAGTAAAATATACCAGATAGTGACTTTTAGTTTTTTAGGTTAGTAACCAGATTCAACGGTTAAAAACGAAAAAAAAACCTTTGTGTAAAGTAGTCGAACGCGGGCTTTCTTTGTGTGTGTACTTATTTTCTTTATTCTTGTAACCTTTTGTAAATTGTTACAATATAGATGGTTTATTAAGCCTATTCTTTTATTATTCTCAATAAGAACGAATCAAAGTACCTACTTTGCAACGCTCACTCCGTGAAAGTATTAGTCAGCTCCTGGAAGGGACAGTACAACAAGACGAACAGAGAGTACTAGAAGAGGGCACAGTACCTAATAAGTTCAAGAGGACCACATGTGCGAAGTGCCCATCAAGAAAAAGACGAATGACTACTCACTTTTGCTCAAAATGTAATAAGCCATTTTGTAATGAACACCGTGGAGATATTTGTAAAACGTGTATTTAATGATATTATATTATAGTATTTATGTTCAATAAATATATTTCGTAGTGTTTGCGTTGATTTTTTAAGCAAAATACACATGAAAAAAATAAATTCGTAAAATTCACGAATGCTGTCTTAATTGGTGTTAGAAATATGCTTAGCGTTCTAGGGTTAAATATGTGGCAGTTACAACGTCCACCCAGTGGAAAGAATACCATTTGAAAAAGCAAAAAGAGGAAAAAAGAAGGGAATTAGCAAAACAAGAAATAAAAAGAAAGAGGGAAGAAAATAAAAAGGAGAAGAACTTCAGAAAAAGGTAACGAACCATGAGTGGTCTTCAGACTCCTCCATAGACATGCAGTTGGAATTTGAAGGAGAAGGAGACAACTGGAACTGCATCGAGACCGATGTTGAAAATGATGAGGAATTTGGAGTCAATGATTATGTCATATTTTTATATGAGCAAAATTATTACCCTGGCATAATTAAAGTAATTGATAAAGATAGTGCATTTACTAGTGCAATGACTCCAAGTGGTCTGTGATGTCTTAGTGTATCACTAGATGGCGCTACATTACAAGTATTCATAAGGTGAATGTAACAGTTATGTATTATTCTTCATTTTTCATTCACAAGAATAAAGTTAAGTAAGATTACAATCTTTTTATATATCATACATCATAACATTTGGCGACGAGGAAAATCGCTTGTGGAACTAAAGAGAGGAGTATCGAAAGATATTTTTTATATTTTTGCTTCATTCGAGGTAGGGACGAGTCACATAACCTCGAAATCCAGACCGCATGGAATTTATTTTGCCTAATTTGAGTAATTAGCCAAGTATTTTAAATTTGCTAACAATGGCTAAACCAATTTTCGGCATGATGCATGAATTCAACGTTAAAGAAGATTGGATGTTGTACAAAGAGAGGCTTGACCAATTTTTTGAAGCCAACGCGGTCGTAGACGAAAAGCAAAAGGTTGCTATGTTAATAACCACAATCGGAGCGTCAACATACAAGATTCTCAGGGACCTGTGCGATCCATCGTTACCCAAGGATAAGAAGTACGAGGATATTTGCACCATGTTAAAAGAACACTTTGCTCCACGTGTTTCAGTATTCAAGGAGAGAGTGGAATTTTACGATGCTAAACAAAAGAAAGCCGAGAGCATCAACGATTGGTATGTACGCATAAAAAATTTAGCAACAAATTGCAATTTTGGAAATCGTTTAACGGACCTAGTGAAGGATAAATTTGTCACGGGAATGATACCTGGCAGAATATTGGACCATGTATGCGAGGAAGATATGGTGACCAAAACGTTGGACGTTATCAAGAATACAGCTCTGAGTAAGGAGGTAGCTCTGCAGAATGTCAAGGTGAAAGAAGAATTTTTTTATTCTAGGGGAGGCCCAAGCACCAGAGAAAATACAGCTACACAATACCTACCACAAAAGGACAAAAAAATGGTGAAGAAGGAAACTAAAAGAGAAGTTTGCTTCGCTTGCGGTAAAGGTGCACATAATTTTAAATTTTGTAAATTTAAGAGGTATAAATGTACAATTGCTCTGTATATGGTCACATTAGCAGTGTGTGTCCAATGGCTAAAGATAGCTCAAAATCAATTCAAAGAAAACAAAATTTTTTGGAGCATGAGAACAGTAGTGATTTTGAAGGTGACGATTTTGCTGAGTCACTGTACAATTTGTTCGAGGTTGAGCAATCTGCAGCTTATTGTAAGAAAATAGATCCATTTACTATTGTACTGAAGGTAGGGAATATCGAAATGAAATTTGAAGTGGACACAGGTGCTAGCGTTTCGGTTATCTCAAAAAGTTGTTATTTAGAGAACTTCAGAAATCGTAAATTAAATAAATCCAATATCAGATTATTATGTTACAATGGCAAAGAAATTATGCCTGTAGGATCAGTATTACTTAAATTATGTTATAAAGGTACAGACGTTTTAACTGAAATTTTAGTCATAGATAAAGGAGGACCACCACTTGTTGGAAGGGATTTATTAGGCAAGTTAGGTGTTACTTTAAATTTGCCAGATGGTACTAAAATTTTAAATAAGTTGGTAGATAATCCATTAAGTAACACTAATGATGCAAGTTTAAAAATTGTATTAAGTAGTTTTGATGAGTTATTTTAAGGAGAATTAGGATGTTATAAGAATTGTGAGGTGTCAATGCAAGTAGTTCAAGGTACTCAACCCATATTTTGCAAACCATATAACATTCCGCATGCTTATAAGCAAAAAGTTGAAGATGAGTTAGTAAGATTAGAAAAAATAGGAGTAATTAAGCAGGTAGCAACGAATAGTTGGGGAACACCTTTAGTTCCTATTATAAAAAAGATGGTACTATTAGACTTTGTGCAAATTATAAAATTACAGTTAATAAATTTTTAGACAATTTTAACTACCCAATTCCACGTATCGATGATATATTTGCAGCTTTGCAAGGGGGTGTAGAATTCACAAAATTAGATTTAAGCCAAGCTTATAATCAGTTACCTTTAGACAATGAAACAAAATCACTTTTAGCATGGAGCACGCACAAAGGTATATTTTTGATAGAAAGAAGTTTGGTGTTAAACCAGCGTGTGCAATTTTCCAAAGACAAATGGACATTATGCTACAAGGGTTAAAAGGGGTATGTTGTTTTATAGATGACATAATCGTTACAGGTGCAAATAGAGAGGAGCACTTGAACAACTTAAAAGCGGTATTAAAAAAATTACAGTCGCAAGGACTGCGATTAAAGTTGGAAAAATGTGTTTTCTTTCAGAAGAAAATTAATTATTTGGGGTATATTATTGACAAACAGGGTTTACATAAAGATGTAACAAAAATTAAAGCTATAAAAGAAGCTCCTAAACCAAAGGATGTAACTCAAGTAAAAGCTTTTATTAGGATGGTGAATTATTATGGTAAATTTATAAAAGATTTGGCGAAAATATTGAATCCGTTGTATGAACTGCAGGGCGCCCGCTAGGTTACTATTATATTAACTAGTTACTATTTGAATCAAGGTTACTATTTGTTACTTTATTTTATGAAAAGTCCGTAAAGTTACTATGTGAAACCCTTTTAAGAAATTTGCGGGGCGGGAAAAAGTCCAAACTTAATATTTCAGTAATTCATCGTGCCGATCGATTTCTTGGTCTGTAATGTGAAGACAAAATTATATCGCATTTGTCCTTTGAACACGATTGTTGTTCATTTACTATTTGCTGCACTGCTATTTCATTTGTTATCACGCGGTATTATGACGAACTTGCACGACTATGCACAGACATTTCCTAGAATGTAATGCAGACTTGCGCCGCCGCCACAGATTACGTGTTACTCCCGCCTTTGCGCGCAGTTTAAAGTCGGCGATTGCTGCAATACAGCATATTCAAATAAATTGAAAATGGGGAAATGTAAATTTAGGGTAGATTGGTTAAGTAAAACCGCGAAACAGGTAGAAAAATCGCCACGTGGGGTAAACAATCCACAGAGAGCGATGAACTCATGTTTTGTTGTGTGTGCAATAAGAAATTCAGTGTTTTAAAGGGACTGCAAAGTGTTAACCAACATGTAAAAACTATATTACATTCGCACAACGTCAAAAATAAACTTGATATACATCAATTAAAGCTGACAAGTAAGTTGTTGGTCCATCCATGTGCAAAAGTGATTTATTGAGATTGTTTTTGTTTATTTAGGTAATAATTTGCAACTTACCTGCAGTAAAGATGCAGCTTCTCGTGCTGAGCTTATTTGGTGCCTCAAAAATGTACAAAGCAATATGTCCGCAGCTTCCACTGAGGGAATCACAGAGGTATTTAGAGGAATGTTCGTTAATTTACCTGAAGGATTTTCGTTTTCATACACGAAGCTAAGTTATTTAACCCTAGAACGGTATCGTACGTAAAATTTACGTGTTGTTTGTGAACTCCAATGAATATCTCGTAAACTACAAAAGGTCCACCCCTGGGATGCCAGCAATGCTTCCATTGGTTCGTGGTGATTGGGCTTTTGCAACTTTTAGTATGCCACTGTACGTATAGGTGATAAGAAGTATAATTTAGCGTGAGCTACTACGCCGATTTTACGTATCGATACCAACTACTGTTAAAATTCAATACGCGTATTTTACGTGTCATTACCGTTAACGTGTGCTTAGCCTTTTTGATCATTTCCGAAAATGGCCGGAAAAGCGTTAACTGACGAGGAGCTAGAACGTTTATTATATGAAAGTAGTGATAGTGAGTCAGAAGATAATTTAGAGGAAGCTAATCCTGGAAGTGACAGTGATGAATCTAGGGATTCATTGGATGATCCAACATGGACACCTGAGGATGTCGAAGAAACCGTACAAAGAGATTTGGCAAATATTTGGGAAGAAAACGAACAGGACGAGATTCCAAGAAAACGCCAGAAAACATCTAAAGCAGGCAGTTCTACATCACAACCCCCAGAACCGCAAGTCGTAAGTACACTAAATCCGAGCCAATTTTTCAAGGTAGTATTTTCGTTTTATATTTTCAGGACATTAGAGGCGACCACATCATTGTTCTCCCCAATCCAGTTTCGTTGGGAAAGAACGGTTGTGAATGGAAGTCTAGCTCTGTAGATAAGAAGGGTAAAATTCCTGCTAGAAATTTGGTTCATATACGCCCTGGACCCACAGCTCCAAATAGAAATGTTTTGATTCCCTTGCACGCATTTCAAATATTTTTTCCTGATACGTTATTGAATAGAATAGTTATTCATACAAATCAAGAAATAAATAAAGCTAAAACCAAGTATAAGGTTATAAATCAAACCATTTCTGAAACAAATATAGATGAAATGAAAGCACTGTTTGGTTTGTATATCCTTGCCGCTGTTCAAAAGGATAACCATTTATCTTCCGACATGATGTTTGACACTACGTTTTGTGGTTCTCGCTATAAAGCAACAATGAGTCAAAAACGTTTTAATTTTCTCACTGCTTGTTTGCGTTTTTATGACAAAACCACAAGAATTGAAAGAAGGGAAAGAAGTACGTTTGCGCCTATTTTGGAAATTTGGGAGGATTTTATTCAAATCTGCAGGGAAAGCTACAAGCCTTCTTCTTATGTTACAATAGATGAACAGCTTATTGGATTTAGAGGCCGATGTCCATTTAGAATGTATATTCCAAATAAGCCGGCAAAATATGGAATAAAGACCGTTTTACTTTGTGATGTTTCCACTAAATACCTCATTGATGCAAGCCCCTACTTAGGTAAATCTACTAATACAGGAGCACGGCCGTTGGCAGATTATTACGTCGAAACCATAACTAGAACAATTCACGGTACAAACCGTAACATCACCATGGATAATTGGTTTTCCAGTGTCCCATTAGGAGAAAAACTACTCGAGAGGCCTTTCAATCTTACAATGGTTGGCACCCTAAGAAAGAATAAACCACAAATACCAGCTGAGCTAACGGAAAATAAAAAAGATCGCCCAAACGGCTCTTCCATATTTGTATACAGAGATAAGATTACCTTGGTTTCTTTCAAACCTAAGCAGAATAAAAATGTTTTACTTATATCTTCAATGCATCCAGATGGAACTATACATGCAGATAATCATAAGCCCGAAATTATTCAAACATATAATTCCACCAAAGGAGCAGTCGACACATTTGATCAAATGTGTCAGAATATGTGCTGCAATCGTAAAACAAAAAGGTGGCCTCTATGTTTTTTTTATAATATGTTGAACATGGCATGTATAAATTCATATATAATTTACGTTCATAATACAATTTCACGTGGAGGCAAACCCATGCCAAGGCAAAAGTATATGCAAGATCTCCACAAGGACCTTACACGACCATGGCAAAGAATTCGTCTACAAAATAATCCCAATCACAGTCGAGAGTTGAAAAAAATTATTTCTAACGTCTTAGGCGAAGAAGAACCAATAAAACTGGATATTGAGAACCAGAAGGGCCCTAGAAAGTACTGCAGCTTGTGCCCTTATGCGAAAAAGAGGATGACCACCACTTACTGTTACAGCTGCAAGACACCCATATGTGGTGAGCATCAAATAAAAATGTGTCCAAATTGTGAAAGTTAATGTATCCAAATACTTATGTATAGAATTACTCTATGTAAAATAAATTAACTTGTTCCAAATATGTAAAGATTGACTATAAAATAAATTAAAAACATACCCCCTGACTATCTAGTTTACTGAAAGTAATATGTTGAAGTTACATAAGAAGATTTAAGCCATACGTCAATTTTACGTGGCGATACCAATACTAGACTATGAACGAGCGATACCGTTCTAGGGTTAATAACGGAAGCATTGGGTCCCTACTGTAGAAAACAATTAATTGCTGATGTCAATAATACGTTTTACAGTATCCAGTATGATGAAACGATAAACAATTAAGGTGCTAAAGAACTGCAAATCACTATTCGCTATTGGTCTAAATGTGAAAATAAAATTATAACGAGATATTTAGAAACATTTTATCTTGGCAGTGCTACGGGTGACGTATTAAAAAACAAAATCGTAGAAAGCATTGACAATGCAAATTTACCATTAAAAAATCTTCTTATGTTAGGCAGTGACGGGCCAAACGTCAATAAAAGGGTATTTAACTTAATTAATGAGGATATTAAGAGTTTGCGTGGCAAATGCCTAATAACAATCGGAACATGTAGTATCCACCTTGTGCACAATGCGTTCTTAAAGGGATTGGAGGCCTTCGATTTGGATGTAGGTAATTTTGTAATTTCACATTACTACTTTTTCAAAGGACGTCCATTGAGGTGGGAAGATTTTGAAAAGATGCAAGCTAAATTATCAGTCCCTAACCATCGTTTTTTGAAGCATGTAGCAACAAGGTGGCTTACCTTGGGTCCTGCAATTGCTAGAGTTTTAGAGCAGTATTCTGCAATTATGGAATATTTTTTAAATTCATACCTAAGCACAGATCTGAATTACTGACCACAAAACATTACTCAGATGTGACCAAATATTTAAAAGATAAATCTTTTAATGCTGCATTAATATTTGTTAAAAATTCGTGTCGGTATTTTCAACACTATACAACCATGTTTCAAAAAAGCGAACCTCTGATACATGTTATGCATGAAGAATTAAAAAAATTAACTGTAAACTTGCTAAGTAAAATACTTAAATCAACGACAACTTTATATTTTAAGAATGTTACAAAATTGTGTAATAATTTATTTGTATTCCACAATTTATTACCTTTACAGCACTTAGTATGTGGAGAACTTGTTAAAACAGAAATCAATGATTTACCGGAATTAGATAAAGTCACTTTTTAACAAAATGTCAAAAGTTTTTTATTTAATCCTCCAAACACATACTAACGAAATCTCCATTAATTTTAACAGAATTAAAATATTTCTGTTGGTTAGATCCAGTTAGAATAAATAGTGTACCTTCCTATTACATAAAAAAATATTCGCGAATAATATTATTTTACCTGTAACTGTTAATGTAGATGACATTGTGGATGAATTTAATATGTTTAAATTAGACAAAGACAAGATAGATTCTAAGAGAGTAGATTTATTTTGGTCTTCTGTGGACAGCAATAAATATCCGAATTTAATTAAAGTAGCGAAAATATGTCTTTCATTAATTCATGGTAGTGCTGATGTGGAACGCGGTTTTTCTCTATCTGGATTGGTAATGACCGAGGATAAAACATCAATGTCTTTAAAAATGCTGAATAATAGACTATATATTGATGATGCCTTAAAGACATATGATAACAAACCCGAAATGTTTCCTATAACCAAAGAACTGTTGAGCATGGCAAGAAGTGCAAGTGCCTCATACAGACAGTATTTAGAAAATAAGAAACTTGAAGCAAAGAAAAACGAAGATGAAAAGCGAAATATGGAGGAAGAAAATCTAAGAATACTTGAGCTTCAGCAGAAGCAAAATCGAATATTAGAGTTAGAAAATAATCTGAAAGACGTCACAAAAGAAAAAACTGAAGCACAGATAACTGTAGATAAATTACTGTGTGAAACTAGTAAAAATTTCAAAATGCTATTAAAAAAGAAGATCTGGCCGGTATAAGAGTAGCTCAATGTTTGTTAAATACAGCACTTAACGAGAGGGAATATGAGAAAAGGCCAAATAAAGACATTGAACAGATGCAAAAAACAATATTAAAAAGAAAAAGCCCGGCTATTTCAAATTTATTTGAAGAGAAATTAAAAAAGCATTAGTAGTGAAAGCCGTTCTGTATGTATTTAGGATTACGTATTAGTTTTTAAAATATTGTACTACATGTTGTAAAGCTCCTGACTCGGTCTTATTGGTTTGCTTACGGGATAGCTCAGGCCAGGATCCTTTTATCGACTAAATAAAATTGTACACCAGTAAGGAAATAAAACATTTATTGGAAAACTTAATGGCAAATAATTACATGTAAATACACTCTGAAAATAACACACTGTATATGGTTAAGGCATATATTAATAATATCATTCGGTAAGTTACATATATACAACAAAATCAATGGCAATTTTAATAATTATAATGGCTTTTAAATAATAACAGGAAATCAATTTTTAATATAATAATTCAGTGTGAAACGCGGACGGCGGGATAGGCAACCCAAATCACTGGTAGATACCAATCTTACTTGTACACAGGTGTTGAATATCATGGGATTAATATAGTGATTAAAATACTTTAGATTGCGACATTTGACGGGAAAATGACGGGACTCTATGTTAATTGAATGTGAATACCTTCGTGTGCTTAATGGTGCTTGTTTCCTCTAGACTTGAAGATTTATTGGATATTATAACCTATTTGTGGATTCCTTCCATGCGTTCGGCCCAACAGCTGATTTTTCTGGTAAAAGTTTCTAAATTAAACGTGATTGTTGCTCTGGGGTTTCGTGGGTAATTTAGGTCAAACAACGGGATTAATGAATACGGAGCGGTAACAGACATACCAATTATTCGGTTCAGGAGAATTAATATAAATAAAATGTTCAGGTATAAAATTACAAATCAAAGGAAATTTATACCAAAACGCTTCTGGCCCTTCTTTTAATTCATTAACTCGCTTGTATTGGGGAAATGACCGCGAAGACAAACGCGATTACGAATTATACTTTATTTACTGGAATTTAAACTTCGTACAAGAATAGGGAACTACGCCCCGAAAATTGTATAAAGTCAAATCGTTCTGCGGGTATCTCACACTTCGTATGCATTCAGTTAGGGAAATAACCCCGATGATGGATACCAATTGCCAGTTACCCTTCGCTGCAATTCTCTTACACACGATTTGTAATGGGGAAAACCCCGAAGACAAATGAGTTAAGGAATTATTAAAACTTCGGGCTGGATTTGCAATGAAAATATTAACTGGGATTTACAATTAAATTACTTACTTGACGGGATAACGGTATTTTAAATAGGATATGAATACAGGTAAATGTACTAACAAGGGGATTTGAACTGGGTTTCGGAAAATTTTGAACTCGTAGCTATTCGCAACTGGTTTACATTCAACGGATGAATTCTGTTTTGATTCTCGTACTCGTCTGGAACGGACTGGCTCTGGCTCGTACTTGGACCAAAAAGATCAAACGGCGGCGGTCGGTCTGGACGGCTATTACTCTGAAAGTAAACGGTGCGGATTCGAGAATTCGAATTACGGGCGGCCGGGATCTGGAATCACTCTGGCGGGCTCGGGCTCGAAATATGAAGCAGCGGTCGGACTCGCTCTCGGTTAAACTGGAAAATAAACTGGTGCGGACTTACGATAATTAAACGGCAGTCGGTAAACTTTGTAGAACTGGTGCGGTCAAGGAAGAACAGGACTTCTCCCTTGCCGGGTCGGAAGCCAAAGATCCTGCTCTGGGGCTGGAGCGTCTTTTTATACCTCCTAAATCGCATTAATTATTCTCAGCACAATTTGTTCGTTGGTGGGAGCCTTGCTGAACGGGGGAGAACATAGTGGGGACTCGATGTGAAACGTGACTTGGCACGCCGCGGACGCCTTTCTCGCAAACTATGCGGTCACAAATTTAATATAAAATTCATTTCGACCGCGCACTAAAAAAACTTTGTTACAATGTATTGTTATGTAATTTTGAGCAGCATATTATGTTTTTAAATATTTTGTACCGTTTTTAGTTTTGTATTAAATACAATATTGATAATTTGTTTTTTTTTTTGTTACTATTTGGTTACTTTTGAGAACAGACGAAGTTACTTAAGTTATTATTTTTTTCCTAAAATTTAGAGGGCGCCCTGGAACTGTTACAAAAAAATAAAGTATTTAGGTGGACACCAAAATGTGAAGAATCATTCATTAACGCGAAAGAAGCGATATCTTCAGAAAACGTATTGGTACATTTTGACCCAAATTTACCTTTAAAATTATCTTGCGATGCATCACAAGCTGGTGTCGGAGCCGTGTTGTCACATGTTTTTGAAAATAGAGATGAGAGGCTAATTGCCTTTGCGTCAAGGGTGTTATCGACAACAGAAAAAAGATATTCAATGGTAGACAAAGAAGCATTAGCGATTTACTTTGCAATTAAAAAGTTTTCACAGTATTTACTAGGACATAAATGTACCTTAGTAACTGATCACAGACCGTTAGTCTCAATTTTTGGAGACAATAAAGCTATGCCAGCAATGGCAGCAGGAAGGTTACAGAGATGGGCAGCATTTATTAGCAATTATAACTACGAAATTAAATATGTTAAAGGCAGTTTAAATTCGAATGCAGATGCATTATCGAGAATGCCACTAGACGTAAATTGGTTCGGTATTGAAGAAGAAAAATTAGTAGGTAGTTATTTACATTTTGTAGAAATGGAAACTACGGTAGATAAGGAAGTTATTAAGAGCGAAATAAGAAAGGACGAAATTTTGAGTAAAATGTTTGCATGGATTTGGAAAGGATGGCCAAATTACTTAAGAAAAGAGGAAAAAGAATTTAAACCTTATTTTGACAAACGAGATGAGCTAACATTAGAGAAAGAAACAATTATGTGGGGTCACAGTATTGTAATTCCAAAAAGTATTCAACCAAAGATTTTAAAAGAATTACATACCACACACTTGGGTATTGTTAAGACTAAGGGATTAGCCCGATCATACTTTTGGTGGCCAGGAATGGACTCAGACATCGAGAACATGATTTTATCATGTGAAGTTTGTTTGAAATGTCGGTCAGATCCAGCAAAAGTAATTCCGAAGCTTTGGCCCATTACAACAGAAGTATTTGAGAGAATACATATAGACTTCGCAGGACCATTTAACAACAAACAATTCCTGATTATTGTTGACAGTTATAGTAAATGGCCAGAAGTATATGAAATGTCATCCACAACGACTAAGAATACAATTGAGAAACTCGGGGAAGTTTTTTCGAGGTTCGGAATATCAAAGACAATGGTAAGTGATAATGGTTCTCAATTGGTAGCAGAGGAAATGGAGGAATTTTGTAGAAGAAATGGTGTGAAACATATAAAATCTTCACCATATCATCCTAGTAGTAACGGGGCAGCTGAAAATTCAGTAAAATCGTTTAAAAATGGACTCCGAAAAGTTTTAATAGATCCGCAATATAGTAACATTACATTGTCTACTTTAATTTCTAGGTACTTATTTTGGTATAGAAATTCAATTCACTGTAGTTCAGGGGAATCTCCAGCATTTAGAATGTTTGGACATAATTTAAGAATGCGTTTCGACAGTTTAAAACCAGTACAAGGAACTGAAAATTATCCAGAGGAAAATGAATCTTTAAAAAGCAGTAGGAAATTTATGAGGGGAGAGATGGTGTATGTTAGAGATTACAGGATTCAAAACAAGAAAGCATGGATAAAAGCCAGATTAGTAAAACAAGTAGGTTCAAGATTGTAAGAGTGTTGGGTACCCGAATTACAAGTGCATTGTAGAAGGCATGTAGATCAGATAATTAAGATAATAGATAATAAAAATAGTGTTGTAAAAGACATAGGAAGTAGAATAGCTGATATCCGCAATAATGATGAAACTTTCGAGAATATAAAGAAAACAGGAATATTATCTAAAGAACAAGAATTAAATGTAGCAAGCTCTGATAGTAATAGTGAGGCTAATGATATTATAAGTAAGAAAAACATAGATAGCAATGTAGGGGAGAAGTGGGAACAGTGAGACAAAGGGAACAGTGAGACATTTTCAAATTTTAGGGGAAAATGAAGCGGAGGGTTGACAACTCTGCGAAGTCCCAAAGTTGGTACTATAAGAATGCCATTGTTGTAACAGAACGGTTTCAGCTCCATAGATTTCGGGGAAAATCGAGGTTAAGCATCTCGTAAGGGCTGAAGTATTTTTCTACCTTGATGTTTAGTTGTTTGTTGTGAAAAAACGAAAACAAATACGTAGCTAGTGTTTTGGTGGTTGGGAAGTACATATTAAAGGTAAGCAAATCCACTCAAATGTCATTATATTGTTTATTGGTTAATGTAAATTTCACAGATTTGGCGGTAAAGTAGCAATGTGGGTACAATGAGACAAATCGTTGGTGGGAATAGCGAGTCAGTGTCTCACTGTTCCCTGTTAACCATTTTTCCAAACCACAGGTCTAAATAATTTGTGTTTGTATTACAGATGGTACGTCGGCAGAAAAGTGATAAGACTGTTGGTAGATTTAATGAAAATGATATGAGGGAAGCAGTCAATCTGGTTATCAATAATGGTATGAAAATTCGTCAAGCTGCTAGAAATAAAAAC
>JABXWE010103084.1:0-19524 GCA_014611495.1 Limonius californicus | reverse complement strand
CTCAAATGTCATTATATTGTTTATTGGTTAATGTAAATTTCACAGATTTGGCGGTAAAGTAGCAATGTGGGTACAATGAGACAAATCGTTGGTGGGAACAGCTAGTCAGTGTCTCACTGTTCCCTGTTAACCATTTTTCCAAACCACAGGTCTAAATAATTTGTGTTTGTATTACAGATGGTACGTCGGAAGAAAAGTGATAAGACTGTTGGTAGATTTAATGAAAATGATATGAGGGAAGCAGTCAATCTGGTTATCAATAATGTTATGAAAATTCGTCAAGCTGCTGGAAATAAAAACCTCAGCTTTCAAACCCTAAGCAGATACGTAAAGAAATATAGAGATGATCCTTCATCCCGAATGGTGCCTAATTATAAAGTGAATCAAATTTTTTCCATAGAATTAGAACAAGCACTCATCGAGTATATTATAACTTGTTCAAAAATGTTTTACGGTTTAACTATTACTGATTGTTGTAAACTTGCATATGACTTAGCAAAAGCAAATAATATCAGAGTTCCAGATAACTGGGAGATATCAAGAAAAGCTTCAATTGACTGGTGCAAAGGATTTCGGAAAAGGCATCCTAATATATCCTTAAGAACCCCAGCGGGGTTTAATAAAGTAAATGTAGCAGCGTTCTTTACAAAATTAGAAAACGTTTTGCAACGCCACACAAACTTTTCAACTGGACTTAGGATATATAATTTAGACGAAACCGGAACTTTAACAGTACAAAACAGTGCGGCAAAGGTATTAGCCGAGAAAGGCACTAGACAAGTATCCAAAATCCAAAGTAGCGAAAGAGGCACGCTGGTAACAACATGTTGCATTGTCAATGCATCTGGGATTGCAATCCCTCGGGTAATGATTTTTCCTAGAGTCCATTTTAAGAGCCATATGTTGGCAGGAGCACCATGTGGTACGTTAGGTTTAGCTACAAAAGCCGGTTGGATGAATACAGAGTGCTTTGTTGAAGTTTTAAAACACTTCATCAAACATACTTCCAGTTCTAAAAATAACCCATCGCTTTTAGTTATGGATAACCACGAAAGTCATATATGTATTGAAGGAATTGATTTATGTAAAGATAATGGTGTAACTATTTTAACCGTGCCTCCTCACTGCACTCATAGGTTACAGCCGTTAGATGTAGGTCTCCTAAAACCATTTCACACATTCTATAATGACGCTCTATGTTCTTGGGAGAAAGCTAATCCAGGCACACCTGTGACAATCTATCAGGTAGCATCATTTGTGGGCATCGCCTATCCTCGTGCAATGACACCTGTAAACATAGCATCTGCTTTCAAAAAGACTGGAATATTTCCATATGACCGTCATGTGTTCAATGAAGAAGATTTCTTGGCAAGCCAAGTTACAGAACGTCCATTGGTTGATTTGCTCGATGCAGAACCAACAACCTCTACCAAAGGTACTGAGATCGATGCAAACTTATCTCCAGTGCGTAAAGGGTTAACAACTCCCCCCAAAAATAAAATAGCAACCACGTTTATAAGTCCAACTGATATAAGAGGATACCCAAAGAGAATTGAGACAGTCCAAGATAAGAAAAGAAGAAGAAAGGGCAAGACCATGATTGCGACCGACACTCCGGAAAAAACTGAAATTGAAACCAACAAAATGAAGAAGACGGTAAAAAAAAATCTAGTTGCAAAACCTATTGAGAGCAATGCTGTTATTGAGTCAGAGGAGGAAGTTGCCGACACTTATTCTCTCCATGATTCTGACACATCAGTAGAAACTGAAATATTTTCGGCTAGTGACGACGACGAAGAAGATATTTCTAGTGTGACTCTGGATCCTACCAAAGTCAATCAAATTAAGCTCCATGATTTCTTACTAGTGAGACTTCAATATGATGCTAATTCTAATAAAAAAATTCAAAAATACTTTATCGGGCAGTTTGTGGTGAATAATAACTGTGAGACAATGGATGTGAGTTTTCTGCGGAAAAGTTCCAAAAATAATACTTGTTTTGTTTTCCCATGCGTAGCAGATGTTTGTAAGATATTAAATAACCAGATTGTTAAAGTTTTGGACCCGCCGAATGTAAGCAGGGGTCGACATTTTTTCCCAAACATAAAAACTGACATCATTTCATAGAAAAAATGTAAAACATTGTAATCTAAGATTTTTTATACCATTTGGCAATAAAACTGTTCTCTTATTACTTGCTTTTTTATTCCTACTTATACTAAATGTGCATCAAAAATGATTAAAAATGACTGTCTCAACGTACCCAATCAAGGGGGAACACTGAGACAAACGCACCGTTTTAAATTGTTCGTTATAATTTTTTTTTCTTTTAGTTTATTGTAATGTAATAGTGTATAACATTTTGCTAACATTATAGCATGTTCAAATTTATTTTTACGGCAAAAGCAAATTCATTTTTTTATCAAATATGACCCCTCAAATTTTTCCGTCTCACTGTACCCTCCTCTCCCCTACTTTCAACATGTTTTACTTGAGTTCTCTAACTACCTTAACTGAAGTAAGAGCATTTATTTGCATGTAGATGTTTAAAAATTTAAGAAGCTATATTACCCTGTAGACACGAAAGCCCCACACGCTCCTATACATTAGTGACTATAATATGTTTTAAATTTGCTTGTGTTGTTTGATGCAAACAATAATCTTGGGAAATTTCCGGTGCTGACAATTGTCTAGTATTATTTTATTTTAGAACTGTATCCAAGGAATATATTCTTTGCTGTATCGTAATGATCCAAAAGGTATTATTAACAAAATAATACCTACTAATTTGCCTGTTTAAGTACCGAGGACCCTCCTGTGTCAATATTATTTTTAAAAATAATATAGTTGTGGTGTTTGATTGTTAACAAAAAGCTTCTGTATAGTTAACTTCTTTGTTTACAAGAAAAGTAATTTCGAGTACACTCGTTTCAAAGAAATTTGCAAATCACTTTATTTACTGCGTTAGGGAAATTTTTATTTTTATACGTTATTTTTTTATAGTTACATAAGCCAAGTGCAGTGCTAACTATGGTGTCTTCTTATGTTACTTTAAAACACATATGTAAACGGAGTGATACCAAATTGTGGCAGTGTAGAACACAAAAAGTAAAGCAACTCGATTTTTTGTATATATTTCTCTATTTCATTGTAATAAGCATTGTAATAGGGAGCTACCCAAAGTAGGAAAAATTACTGCTGTGTTCCACAGTGTAGTCGTTATTACGGGATTAATTTTCGAGATACAAACATAACACTATGGCATGCTCTTTTCTGCCACCTAAAATTACATAGTCAGTCTTTAGTACCTGTTCTCCCTCTTTTATCGGTCGAATGACTACACCAATGTATCAAAGAATTTTAATCAAACTCACACTGACATTTTTAATAGCAAAATAACATTCGCCTCAAATAAACACATCCACTAATGAACTTTCCCCCGTTTACGCCGACCATTTGTAAATTTATTTGCACGACAAACCTGTATAGGAAGCACTACTGAAAGTATTGGAAAGTGCATGCGAAATATTTTGTTCACTTATTTCAGATACATATCTTTAAATACATTTTTTTTTCGAATACTGTGCACCCTACGTAAAAAATATATACATATTTTTATTTAAATTTAAATTCTAAATAGTAAGTATAGAATAGGATTTTCTGTATTGTTTGGTTTAGAATCTATACCAAACAATACAGGAAATCCGTTACACGCTGTGGAATATATGTAGTACAAAAACTAGGAATGGTTACGTATTTTGTGTATATGGTACTAACATTATGCACCTTAATTTAGGAATACCCTGTATGTGCATGACATTCTCGTTCGTTTCCATTCGTTCCTATATACATTTTACAGATATAACAAAGACTAGTAATAAACCGCTTATTACTGGATTGAATCTAATTTACTATCTCTGTATTCTAGCAGTAAGATTGGTTTGTTAAACATTTTCCAAACTCTGATTTTGTTACTAATCTGCTTCTGCTTTCCAAAAGCTATTACTGTTTTAATTTAATATTATTGCATAACCGCTTCGGTTTGCCGATATTTTTTTTTATACGTTTATAACCTTAAATTAATTTTGTATTTTGAATTTTGAAGGTGACTTAAGTAGGTAGTAGTTATAATTTCGATGTGAACGTGCACGTAATACAGAAACAGGTACATTTATTTTAAATTTTCTTTTATTTATAACATTTATTATTCCAAAACATTAGTGGCCATCATTTGTTTAAAGTTTGCCATGTTGTATCAAATAATAACCTTGCCAGGGAAATTTCCGGTGCCGATAATAATCTAGCATTACATTGATTACATTTTAAAATTGTATCTGTATTTACCTACAACTTATTGTTATAGATGGTATTATTCAAAAAATAATAATTGCATATGCTTTTGTGTGTTTAGCATTCGAGGACCTATTGTGTTAGTACTATTTTTTAAAAACCACATGACAGATCCTGTATATTTATTATATTTATTTTTTTCAGAAATGACTACTGTACGTTTAGCTTCAGTACTGATAAAAAGAGGAATTTCAGGTTCGCTCTTTTCAAAGGAATTTCCAAATCGGCTTGCCAACCATGTTAGTAAAACTTTTGTTTTTATACAGTTAAACATAAGCTTCATTTTTACGCTATTAGATACATGTTTTCTTTTCAGAGAATAATGACTTACACAATTAAAGTACGTACCCTATCAACTCTCGAAGTATCAAAGAACCTAGAATTGATTAGCAAGGATAAAAAGACAGCCAAAGTAACCGAACTGAAGTTGTCTGAACCACAAAATAAACCAATGGTGATTTTGCTATCTTGGCTTTTAGCCAAACGGAAACACATTTACAAATTTGCTGAATATTACACAGAACGTGGATTTGATGTTTTAAGAGTTAGTATTAGTCCGTGGCAATTACTGTGGCCAGCCAAGGGAACACAGGTTTGTATTAAGGTTAATTTTGCAAAGTAAAACATTCCATGTTTGTGACAGGTAGTGGCAGGTGAAGTCTTACAATTTCTGGATGTAAATACAACTTACACACCTTTACTCATACATGGGTTTTCTGTTGGAGGCTATCAATGGGGCGAAGTTCTAGTACAAATAGCCAATGATCAGAAACGTTACCAACACGTTGCAGATAGAATCGTAGGACAAGTATGGGATAGTGCTGCGGATATTACAGAAGTGTGGTTCGGATTTCCAATGGCGGTTTTTCCCAAGAACAAAGTATTGCAAAATGCAATGAAGCAATATATGCTGTAATTTTAAAAAATTTTTACAATTGACAATGACTGTGATAAACTTGAAAAATCTAATACAATTGTTCTAGTTATCACATGAAAACTTTTGATAAAGTTGCTACCTGCCACTATGTTAGATCAAGTCAATTGTTTCACAGTAACTTGGTGAAAGCGCCAGCGTTAATTTACCTTAGCAAAACTGACCCGGTAGGGGCTGAGAAATCGAATTTGCGTCTACGAGAAGATTGGGAAAATTTGGGAATTAAGGTTGGTTGTTTTATTTATTTTAAGTAATGGAATGGTAGTATTGAAATAAAATTTAAATTCAACACTGACCGAGTCTCAGAAACTTAGAGATACTAAGTCGGTTGGATTGGGACAAAGTGCTGTAATTTAAAGCTCTACCACATTCTAAACGAAATTTGATGTATGCTTTGTTGTTTTTCACATATAGAAAAAAAATATAAGGTAAAGACTGGCTCTTAGCAGATTTTGTATAACGGTTTGCATATCCAAGTTTTTACAAAAATGTAGCAATTATACTATCTGAGTTTAAAAGTGCTGCAAACACATCTACTTATTTCATAAATTTAAATTCGGTCAACCTGTGACCTCCTACAATGTTGTCAGACTGCTCTACAAAAACAGCAGGTTGTTTGGTTTGGTGATGATCTGTTTGATTAGTAAAATGAAGTCTTTTATCCAGCCCGACTGGTTGGGCATTATTGACCTTCAAGTGATCCCTCATAGCTGTACTTAATTTGTGAAAATGAGGGGCAATATACAAAAAAGGCTATGTGACATTGAATTTTTAGAAATTGACAGTGTGTATCACAATTTCATAGTTTTTGCATTAGAGGTTACTACATTCATTTCTATATAAAATGGTTTATTTATTGCAGTAGCAGAGTAAGATACTTGCATACAATTTATAACTATACATTACTTCTTAATCTGACCTTATAGTAACTATTTGAGATCAACTATTACAATGACTTAAAATTGAAAAATAATAATACAGGAATGCTAAGTGAAGTGCTTATCTATGTTAATGTAATATAGGTACAGTGTCTACACAGTTTTTTGGTACGGCTTTATTCAAGGTGAGAAAGAAAATGTGGTTTAAATTCAATTATGTATATTTTGTATTGCCTAGTTGCCAGCTTTTGTATATACAAAGCTCATTTCAAAATTTCCAACACGCTTGCCATGACAAATAGTAGTTGGTTTGGTTTGGTTTGGTTTGATTTTAAATGGGGAAAATGTAGGACGTGGTTTTCCAAACATCTCTCTGCCATATTTAGCCTATTGTATATCCTCAGTATGAATTTTGCTGCCTATCTGACGTAGTTCTAATCCCAGTAGAGCTTTTTAATGTGTCACACATCACAGTAGCATAGAACGTGTAAGTACTAGTAGTAGGAGGAAAACTAGAAAAAATTAGTTACTAAATAGTGACAAATCTTTTATAGTGCCCTGCAAAGTGGCATTCTAATTTGGCGGTTATTTTTCAATTTGTAAAGTCTTTGTGCGTAACAATGCAAACATTTGAAAGTAGAACATTGTAATGGATTAAAATTTCTTATACGAGGTCTGATCAAAATGTATCCAGAATGGCTTTATTTAAAAAGAAATTACAAGATTTATGAAATTAATATTTAATCGCCTTCAAAGTAATCCCCTTCCGAAACCACACACTTAATCCAGCGTTGCTGCCACTGCTCGAAACACTTTTTAAATTCTTCTTCTGAAATAGCGAGCAGCTGCTTCGTCGTGTTCTGCAGTATCTCCTCAGTGTCTTGAAATCTTTTTCCTTTCAAATGGAATTTGATGTTCGGGAATATATAAAGTCGCTGGGAGCAAGATCTGGCGAATAGGGTGGCTGACGGACCTGTGGAATACGGAGCTTAGCAAGAAACTGCTGCACAAGTTGCGATGCGCGGGCAGGGGCATTGTCATGGTGCAATTGCTAATCGCCATTCTCTTGCAAGTTCGGCCTCTTCCGACGAACTGCGTCCCTGAAACGTCGCAGAACTTGGCAGTAATACTCCTTGTTGATTGTCTGGCCCGATGGAGCCTATTCATGATGCACAATTCCCTTGTAATCGAAAAAAAAAAAACAGTCAGCATCTTCTTAACATTGCTGTGGCTTTGTCGTACTTTCTTAGGTCTGAGAGACTTTGGAGTCTTCCACTGTGAATATTGGGCCTTAGTTTCGGGATCATACACATAAACCCACGTTTCGTCGCCAGTTACGGTTGTTTTTACAAAGTTTTCGTGGTTTTTGACGCACTCGAGCAACTCAGTAGCAGTTGAAACACGGGCATGTTTTTGCTCAACTGTGAGGAGTTTTGGTACAAATTTGGCTGAGAGGCGTCTCATACCCAAATCGTTCGTAAGAATTGATTGAACTCAACCGAAACTAATGTATAGGTCTGAAGATAACTCACGAATAGTGATTCGACGATTTTCCCGCACAGCTGTGCGCACAGCTTCAATACTTTTTTCACTTTTGCTGGTTGTAGGTCTTCCAGAACGCGGATCACTCTGAGCACTTTTGCGGCCATTTTTAAAGCATTTATACCACTCGTAAATTTGTGCACGGCTCATACAATCTTTCCCATAGACTTTCTGTAACTTTAAATATGTATTTTTGCAAGTGTCTCCAAGTTTTTGATAAAATCTGATACAAATTCGTTGATCACTTTTTTCAGACATGACAAATGCGCCAAACAATTACACATATGTCACCAAAAAACATTACTGTGAAACCACCGACTGAGCAAGGCCAATGTGGTTCACAGCACAGATGTAATAGATGCCAAAGTCCCGTTATGCAAAACCACATCCCTCAGTATTAAGTCATTGCAAACTTATGAAACCATTCTGGATACATTTTGATCAGACCTCGTAAAAGAAAAGGCAATAATCTCAAAACATTCCGCAAAAGGAATGGTTTTGGAGTAGGGAGAAGATGCTTCTTCATATTTTACAAATAAGTTTGGTCAAAATATTGGGAGCAATAACCTATAGAGAATGATCTGAGAAGTAGAAGAGCTGCAAAGGAAACAACTGTTGAAATGTACAAGAAAGCAGAAGCCATGGTTTTGAGGCCCCACCATCTAAAAGTTTCCAGCATTGCAACAACATTAAAAGTATCCAAACGTAACGTTTTAACAATATTGCACAACAAACTGGAAATGAGTAAATTTTCAGCAAGGTGGGTTCCCAAATTGTTGTTTCTTAAGCAAAGCATGTGTAAACAATAAATTTGTCGAAACAATTTGAAATATTTAGAAGCTGATTCTGACTTTTTTAATGCTAATAGTAACCGGCTATGAGACTTGGGTACATCACTGGGATCCTGAGGCAAATTGGGAATCTTAGTGGGTTCATAAGGGTTCTCCACACTCAAAGCAAGCTTGCTTGCAATCTTTTACTGCAAAACTCATAGCAACCATCTTTTGAGATATGCAAAGTATTGTTTTGATTGAATATATGTTTAAAAGTTCTACAATCACTGCAGAGATTTAAGTTATTACATTCTTAAACAACTGGGAATAGCTATCGCTGAAAAATGGGCCAATTTATTATGAACTGATGTGCTCCTTCTTCATGATAACACAACAATGCATAAAACTGTGAATATTTAACAATTTCTGCAAGCATTGGGCATTATTGAGCTAAACCATCCAGCTTGCAATCCCGATCAAGAACTGTCTGACTTCTGTCTGTTGAGAAATTTAAAATGTAATCTTTGAGGGCATCGCTTTACTGTAGACGATTATTTGAAACAGGCCATGAGGAATATTTTGATAGTCAAAAAGAACCTTTTTTTCTGTCAGCACTAACTCTTTACAGAAAAAAATAGCACAAATATGTTGAAATTGGAAATTATATTGAAATACAAATATATTTTTAAAAATCCCAAGTTGTGTATTCCCTAGCTAGGTAGATAATTTATCTAGTTCCCCTTGTCGCACCAAAACAATTAATAAACTGGTAAATATGACAGTAGAGTTTGAAGCAATACACTTGTGTCATTTGCTATTGTACATAAACCATTACTGGTAGCAAATTACATAAATGTTTTTTTTTTTATTTCATTATTGTAATACAATTTTCACGACGAAAACAAATTTTATTTTAATAATAAAAACTGTGGCAATTTCTATATTTGTATTTGCAGAATAACGAATACTGCAAATTTTTGGCATAAGATCGATTATAAATAAGTCAGTTGCAGCAGCATATGGTTGGTATTTACTGGATTTTCCATCAAGTTAACAAAATAAACAACTTTTATTGATTTTGTCAAAGTACTTTTGAAATTAGAATAATTTTCATTACTTACAATTGCTTGTGACTGCTTGCAAACACTTCAAAGCCCCATGTAAAGGCTGATATAAAACAGATCTGTTTTGTCAAAATCCTATTAACTTCTTCAAAACTCTTATATTTAAAACAAACTTCACTTAAACTACGTAAAATATTGGTCAAAGGTATAAATATTAATATTGATATATCATCGTCATGAAAATGTCATACTACATATTCAGAAAGCGTGAGTAACCGAAATGGTGTCTGGTGAAAATCCCGAAACAAAAATCCCGAATCAAAAATGTCGAAAGACAAAATCCCGAATGACAAAAATCTCAAAAGACAAAAGCCCGAAAACACAAAGCTCGAATGACAAAAATCTCGAATTGTAAATATTCGTTTCCAATCATAGATATAGGTTTCCGAGAAAGAATTGTAGGAATTAAAGGATAGGTCGAGCTTAAAGACGCGGTCGTAGGCGACCACTTTTCCAACATGATTTGTGGAACTGTCTTAACGCAGGGCAAGAAAATTTACCACGAACAAACAATTGCATTGAAGGATGGCATAGGCGGTTTAACAAAGTTGTTGCAGCTAACCATCCAAACATTTGGAAATTGATAGACTGCTTCAAAAAAGGAACAGCAGCTAAATGACATCACAATTGAACAATACATTCAGGAAAGAAATGTATTGGCACAAAAGAAACATTTCAGGGATGTGACAGTCCGGCTGCAATTGTGTTGCTCGATAAACTGACACCAACAGTGTAGATTTTTTAACCCACAATTTATACTTAAATATATAATTTTTTCCACAGCGCATGTCCAATGTATACATTTATAATTAAATAGAATAAAAATAAAATAGTAACTTTTAAATAAAAATTAAATAGAATCATATCAGAGATATTAGAAATCGGCGCAAACGCGGAAATGTAGGTGGCGTTGCATATTGTTGACCTTTCAGCCGTGTATTCTGACGTGAATCACGCTGTATAACATGTATACAACCTAATAATCTGGATTATTCGAGATTTTTGTCATTTGAGCTTTTTGTTTTCGGGATTTTGTCTTTCGAGATTTTTGTCATTCAGGATTTTTATTTTCGGAATTTTGTCTTTCGAGATTTTTGATTCGGGATTTTCACCTAAAACCAACCAAAATATATTAATCCTTGTCTTGATAATAAAGCTATAGAACTCAAATGTGTGTAACATTATTATTTTTTTAGGTTTACTGGAAATGTTGGGATAAATCTCCCCATGTGAGTCATTTCCACTACCATCGCCAAGAGTACATTGAACAGTTGGAAAGCTTCCTGGGCAAGCTTGGATTAATAAATCGTGGAGATCAGCTGAAAGCGAAACTTTAAAGAAATGGCTTTATAATTTTTTTTTACGTAAGGATTTGTATGGTGGTTTAATTATGTATACCTACTTTCATGTAATTATGTGTGATAATAATGCATTATCTGTATCTTACAAGAATTACTGTAGACAGTATTTTTCACAAACATAGTGTAGGTTTAATTAATGCCCTTGTAAGTTCTAAGATAACTCCTAGAAAAATTTTGTAAAATTAAAAAAATACTTTTAGTAAGATGATGATCTGAGAAGCAGACTGCAATTTAGATACTTAAAATTACATGACAAAAACTTATGCAGTTATAGATCTTGTTACCAAGTTTGCAGGGTTCTTGAATTATAGTTGTTACTGTAAAAATAAATTTAGAAGTAGTAGGGTTTTACAAGCGTTTTGTGTAAATAATTTAAAATTAATAAATACATTATAAGGATGTAATGGATTTTAATAAACGGTGATATACTAATTTAAAGAAATGAGTTGTGGAGTACATTTACACTTTTCCAGGCTTCAAATCATCACATGTATGAAAATATGCAGTATGTTCAAAATTCAAAGCTCATTATTGGAATTTTGCTAATAGTAAGAGATAAAGTTTCAGTTAAACAAGAAAAAGGTACAATTTTTAATTATAACGATTTTTTTTTAGTTTTACTTGATGTAATTAATAAGTTGTGAATCGATATTTGTTCTCCAACTGTAGGTAACAAAACACGGCTGTCTTCCAATCAGTAAGTGTATGATTTACGTTTAACAACAATTAGAAAAAATTCATATCCTGTAAAAATAATAATCTACTTTGAAGTACAACAAAAAATATAATTTTTGAATAGAAAACGTTTACTACTTTTTTCCCACAGTTTTTAATTTTAAGTTTTGAAAAATATACGTTTTAGCTTATATGTAGCAGTAATTTCTAGAAAATATAATTCAAATAAAAAATTTGTTTATGAAAAGGAGCTGTACAAAATACTACTGCTTGGTTACCTAGCTCATAAAACATTTTTCAACCATGATTATGACTAAAAACACAAGATAGGTACAAGAAACAATCACTTCATTTACAATGAAACTTTAAATTGTAAATAGTGTATGTGGTATGAAAGCATAAATATTTATGTAGACACATAACATTGCAGTCCAAATGTGAAGTTATACTTGGACTAAGAAAATGGGAAACTTCATTTCAGACTATCTTTATATGGGACAGTAGTACCTGTAATAGAAATATTCAATATTACAATATAATTTTCTTACATTTTGGTTTCACTAGAAATGACTTGTTTCAAATACAGCACCCTGCAAACTGTTAAAATCTGCATAATATTTTGCGTTTATAACCTTCATACAATTTTTTTGAGAACTTTAAAGTTTAATAATGAAACCTCTTTTTAAACAGCTATGTTACGACAATGATTAAAAAATTCTCATAGATTTAGGAAATGGGCGAGACATGTCGCACGCTTTAGAGACAACAAATGGACGAAGCGAATAATCAAGTGGCGCCCCAGACACGACAAAGGAAGCAGAGGCAGACCCCCAAGCCGATGGACGGATGATTTAAAGAGGATAGCCCCCAATTGGATAGCCATTGCTCAGGAAAGGAAAACATGGAAGACTTTGGAGGAGGTCTATGTCCAGCAGTGGACAACAGAGGCTGGGTGATGATGATGAAGAGCTTTTCAATGATCTACAATTTATCGTGCTTGGTTAATTAGTGTTTTAATATGTGGTACATTAGAGTTGAAATCTTCAAAAATCATAGTGGCCTTATTTATAAGTTAGTCAAAGAAGAAATCTACAGCTGCCTTCACATACCGAAAATTTCTGACACCTGAATAGGGGTAATTTAGATACCTTATTACTATGACAATTTTCAGTGGAGTACATCACGGAAATATAATTTAGTGTCCTGTCATCTGTCAAGCAGAAGGTTAAGTGAGCAGCTATAATATTTATGTACATAATTTTCACTTGTAATACCACTAGAGGTTAAATTATTTCGGTTATGAATATTTTAAGAAAATTGTCGCTCGCCTGCGGCTCGGGATAATTTTCAAAATATTCATACCCTCGAAAAAATTTCCGGATTTTAATTTAACGTCGAGTGGTATTCGGTAAGAAAATTTTGCACGTTTTTGCATTTTAATTTATATATTGACATATTATCTATAAACGTCACTCAACGATATACATCCTGCACGAGAAAACAAAACCCGTTCCACTTAAATGAGGAATTGGGCAAGGCGACTCATTCTCACCGAAGCTCTTTACGTGTAAATAATATGATATTTTGATTGTAATTTTATGGGAGGCGTTGAATGACATTTACTGTCAAAATAAAACAAAAAACTGTTTGCTTGCTTGCTTGCTTTGAAAGAGCGAGATCTAGGACGAGGTTTTCCAAGCATCTCTATGCACTTAGGCCACATTTGGCCCATTGTATACCCTAATTAAGAATTTTGCCTATCTGGGGTAATTCCAACTCCAGTAGTGATTTTTAAAGTGTCACACATCGCCGTGGCACGGGACCTATGGCTTTACTTCTTTTGCGACGAACGCGTATTTTCAGTATTTTCACCGCTAGAAAAATATCGCCGACCTCAGCCAGGTTCGATCCCGCGTTCTTCGGATCTAAAGGCAGATGCGCTAACCACTAGACCACCGAGGCCGGCTGAAAACTGGTTACGTGTACTTAATGTAAGTATTAATTAAAGTGACAGTAGGTAATTATTACGTCAAAAAATTTCCACTATAATTCACTCCAGGGTCCTACCCAAGCTGAAAAAAATTTCCGAAAAACACTTGCGTTGCCATGGTAACGGTTCAAAATAAAGGCTTCTGATTGGTTGAAACAGGTAGTGCAAAATTTTTACTAAAACATAATTAAGAGAAGATCGAAAATTCTTACATTCATTAACTATAAACTAATTGAAATACCTGTACGAATTTTAAACTTTTGCGTGATGTACGCCACTGAAAATTGTCATGTAATTAGATATCTATAAATTACCTCTATTTAGTTGGCACAAAAATTTTCGGTATATGAAAACAACTGTATTTAAATTAAAACGTTTTGGGTGATTTCCTGCTCGTATTCTAAAAATATGATTTTTTAAAGTTTCCGCTTGCAGATTGCTTTGAAAAACTGTTAAGAGTAGAGCAGGGGCGATGAAAATTTTTTTTTAATATACCTATTCATTAACCAGTACCACACTCGGGTTTTTTTTGTTTAGTTCATTAGTAATGTATGACAATGCCGGCCTCGGTGGTCTAGTGGTTAGCGCATTTGCCTTTAGATCCGAGGGACGCGGGATCGAACCTGGCCAAGGTCGGTGAGATTTTTCTAGCGTGGAAAATCTGAAAATGCGCCTTCTGTCGGGTAAGAAGTAAAGTCGTAGGTCCCGTGCCACTGCGATGTGTGACACGTTAAAAATCACTACTGGAGTTGGAATTACCCCAGATAGGCAAAATTCTTAGTTAGGGTATACAATGGGCCAAATGTGGCCTAAGTGCATAGAGATGCTTGGAAAACCTCGTCCTAGATCTCGCTCTTTCAAAGCAAGCAAGCAATGTATGACAATAATCACGTTACAGGACAGCAAATCAACTTCCTGTGACACTCTCTTCATTAATAATCACTAATACAGGGTTTAAAATTATTTACTCGTATCACTGTTTTCACTATCTGTAATACGAAGGAGGTTTTGCGGCCGCTTGCGTTTTAGTCTTTTATGAATTTTTTAGTTCCCAGGGAGTAATGAGTAGCAGCAGGGCAGTTCATTAGATTAGAATAAAATTTTTGACTGACATGGTGTAATGGTGTGTTTTTAATAAACCACTAGTTGCAATTGTTACTACATATTTTCGATTGAAATGATTCCATTTTTCTTATGTTAGTTTTGGAAGTGCACCCCCAGGTGGCACATGCATACGTTAATCCAGGTCTGATAATGGCTTGGTACATTAGCGTAGCACATTTTATTTGCAATGCTGATCTTCGGAATTTTAATTTAGCATAGCCATCATTAATCTTTTTGTTAACATGAATCCGCCATGATCATCGTGCATCCAAATGTACCCCCAAATACTTGACATTGCTATCACTTGGGTTCCAATTGATAACCTGATCCTTAATAGTTAATCCTTGAGGTATGTTGGGTCGTCATAATGTAAATATTTTTAATTCACATTTACTGGAGTTAACTGAAATGCACCATTTGCTCATCTAGTCAGAATGAAAACATGCAAGGGATCGATGAACGTGTTGGAGTCGGTTGGGGGTCAATAAACCTTTAGGGTTTTTTGGGAATCGATGATCAAAACAAATGGATATGCAAAATTTTGGAATTGAAATCATACATATATGGCAAAAATGAGCAGAATTAAAGCATAGGTATATTTGAACCACTACTCTTAGTCTTTTCGAGTTTTTATTTGGCGGAGGTGAGTTTTGGCCACGTGAATAAATTATTAAGAAAAAGTAGAAGTGGATTAAACATGTCAGAACGCTGAAATTTACCAATAATATTAAGTAATTTTGAACCGTACATTTCAAACATTACATATTAACATCAAGTCTAACCTTCTCATTGATAATATAAATACATACACATGTATGATATTATTATTAAAAAATATTTTTATTTTTTTATACTTCTATACTATTGTTCACAAACATTTTTTACGTTTTCTATTTATTATTACTGACTTCATACTTGTATGTAATATTATTTTGTACAATAAATTATTATTGAAATATTTTGCTTATTTCAACCAGTCAAATAAAAATTTTTTTTTATAGCTATGATACACCATTGACAAAAAAATCCAAATACATCATATTAATCTTGAAATATTTAACAGTATGTGTTTAGCCTGCTATATAGAGAGGGACAATGCCTCTTCTAAGAATCCTATCTGTTTCCGTTGAGGATAATAAAGCATTAAAAAAGATAAAACAATTAGTATTGAAGAGAAAATTCTACTCGTATATAGATTGTACTTCCATTTAAACAAAACCTAAATTTTACCACAGAGGTCATAATATTATGCCCTCTGTGATTTTACATTGTATAGTAGACATATAGTTTTACAGTATAGAAATAATTAAGTTTGAATGGGGGTCGATGGAAATTTTTTTCTTATATGGAGTCGCTGCTTAGAAAAGGTTGTCAATTCCTGGAATAAAGCAGTTATCATTGCGGTTGGGGTGTTCCAAAATTCATTTTAAGAGTACCTAAGTGTGATTGAACTGTAGTAATTAACAATTTGAAATTTTCAACCCTGATTAGGTACTGGTTAAAGATACTTATAAAGTATTAAGCTAGTTCGTTTCATTACTGTTGGGTATAAATATAAAAATATATTTCCGGAAACCTATTTTCAAACGTGTCGATAGATACTACCAGTAGTAAATGATAACTTTTGTGTATGGCAACATCAGACTGCCTGTGCAGGCCTTTAGATGCGTCATGGTATTTTCGCCCCGAAAATAATGTGCTAATGTTTTTTAGCTAGCAAAAACGTATATGAAGTTTATTATACCGCATACAGAACTTTATGCGGATACTGAATACGTTAAAATATACAAGGTCTGTGTAAAATAAGAAAGTTACGGCCATTCCCTGTAAACTGGAAGTGGTACAAAAGTATTGCATCAGAAATAGTCGAGTTTTATTCATATAAATCCGCACCAAATTTATCTTAATAAATACTGATAACAAGGGGAGCAACTCGCATTCGTTTACACGCTGTATTCACTTATGTCGACCGTCATTTCTTTTAATTCATATCTTGTTTCGTCAAAATCTATAATTTGCGCCTACATTCTTAGATCATGCCTACGTTTCCATAGTATCGGAATGTAGAAAGGGTTTTTAGTTCTAAAACGCATTTGAGGTTATGTACACATATTGTTGATAATCATCCGTAAACAATTATTACCAAATATAGGCGATAAGGCAAATGTATGTTAAAAACGTGCATTTCTGGTTTGTGCAACTATTTAAGCATCGCCTTATCTGCCGAAGTGGCCTTCGCACGTGTTTAGTTGACAGATGTGGCCAACCACAACCGATTTAATGCGTCATGTTTGCGAGATATTTCCTTGCATTTGTAAACTATCCGCTTTAAATATTAATAATACAAATAACTTATTGATGGCATGACATGAGTATTACGCAGCCACAGTGCTAATAGCAAATAATGAAGTGCAATAACAACCTCGCTTGCGCTGCTTGGTGGAAGAGTAAAATGATGCTTTTCATGGCAGTGATAATTTTTTTCCATAGTGTAAATTGTGATGTGTTTTGGTATCAACCAGAGCAAGTGCATATTGCATTAGGCAATACTGTGAGCGAAATTGTGGTCACTTGGTCAACCATGAACGACACGGATGAATCAATAGTCGAATATGGTATTAGAGGAATGATTCTTAGTGCACGAGGCAGTTCGAAGCTATTTGTCGATGGAGGTCCCAAAAAGCATTCTCAGTATATTCATAGGGTTGCTTTACCCAACTTAACACCTGACAGCACTTATAGTGAGACTGTGGTTTATTTTCAGCTAAATTATTATTTACTTTGTGTTTTTTTTATTGTCCAGTATATCATTGTGGAAGTAGTATGGGATGGTCTCCGCAATTCTGGTTTAAAACTGTCTCTCCTGAAAGTAACTGGTCACCTCAATTAGCAATTTATGGTGACATGGGTAATGAAAATGCACAATCGCTTGCTCGCCTACAGGAGGAAACCCAGCGAGGTCTTTATGATGCTATTTTACATGTGGGAGATTTTGCTTATGATATGGATTCAGTAAGTAACTCTTAAAGTAAAATATCAAAAATGTTATCATAGAATTTTGTGTTGCAATTTTACACACACATACAAGACGTTTTTCGAAAAATCTCCATGTTTGAGCCCTAATAAAACCTGTAAATAATTACAATCTGATAATAGCTAACCTTTTTTCAGTTTTTTTTATAATCTCTTCTAGAATTTTTTAAATAGCATGCTGTAGGTAATTGTTTTATTATGTGGTTGGTAAAAGCTTGTCCTCTGCTTAAAACATAAACAGCCACATTGGGCCATGAATTGGAATAATCTAGAATAGAACAATTGTTTGGAATTAACAACTAGTTACGTTGATATTTTAATTATAAATTAATTTAATTTTTGTTTGCTATGTGTGATCTTTCCATTTTGTTTTCATTTTAATTGCAGATCCTTAGAAATCTTCAATGCAAAGACTGTAGGTATAGATTCTGTTGGTGATTATCTGATAATTCAAACTGTGAAATTTTGATATAATTAATTTAAATAAATTTAAACATACAAGAAGTAACATTTCTACTCTTCTTAAGCAACATACCCACTAACTCATGTAATTTATTCATTGTATTGAATTTATGACAGATAAATTCAAGACAATGTAGTAAAATGTAATTGAAATATCAAATCTAGTAGTTATTTAATTGCAAGTATTTTTTTATATTAATTCTAGGCTCATGCGTGTTTATATCATATATCATTATGTTTGTTAAATGTTCAGACCATGACCTACCATAGCAAGACAGTCTCTTTATATGGTCTGACCATTTTCTTAAATACCATATACAGTCAATCTTCCATAAGCTGAATCTCCATTGTTCATTCAAAAAAATTGAGTTATAGAAATACCTACACGTAATGAGCAAAGTAACACATCCACATGCATTTCGTGACAGTAAAAATATAACAATACATGAAATCAACCAACTTTTTTGTACGTATAAACATTCATAACATATGTAATACCTACAAACAAACCAAAAAAAAGCTGAATTGGAAAAATTTTTTTAAATTCTGTAATTTTTAATTGTTTTAGATTAATTTTTTTTCTAATTGTTGGAAGAGTTTTTCAATTATCAATTTCACTTGATCCGATAACTATAGCACATTCAGCTTTCTTTTCGCCAAAACCGGGATTTATTTACGTCTCGTAAAAGATAAAGCACTCCAAGAAGAAGAAGAAGAAGTAATTTAAAATGTATATACATAAAACCAGTTATATGTTCCAACAAAATCTCCATTAAGATCTATACATTTATTCCAACTTTGCATCATAGCATGGAATCCTGCAAAATAGAAACTTTCTTCCTGTTATCTCAACCAATTTAGGACACATTTTTTAAGAGCATCTCCTTCTTGAAATTGTTTGCCTCCAAGACAGCGCCGGATTTAAGCATAAGCAACATAAGCAGCTGCTTAGGGGCCCGCACCACAAAGGGGCCCGCACCACAAGTAAAAAAATATAAAAAATATATTGTTACGCCACTGTGTTGCGTATCAGAATGTCCTAGTGCCATGATGAATCACCCAGAGCGCTCGTGTGGTTCGCGATTAAACTGGAATGAACTGGAGAATGCATCTCGAAATTTCTAGGCATACGGTCACGAGAATATAAGCCTGTAGACGCGGCTGTGATTAGGCAGTTTTGACTTGGCGACCTTGGCGTTAGTTACGTTCCCATTGTGCTTGTATCGTACAAGAAAAAAAATAGGGGGCCCGCACTATAAAATTTGCTTAGGGGCCCGTAAGGTCTAAATCCGGCGCTG
>JABXWE010103082.1:0-29873 GCA_014611495.1 Limonius californicus | reverse complement strand
AATAATAGTATCACTTTGCCTTCACCTTTTCGGGGCACAAAATGTTCCTTTAACCATTTTATGAATAAGTCTGATGTTATAAACGAACTTTTTTTATTCATATAAATTTCAGAACCTGCAGGTAAACCGTCTGAATGGTCGGGATTTTTGCGCGTGCCTTTTAAAATAAATACTGGTGGTAGAAAGACACCTTCTGCATTATTACAGGCAATTATTGACACATTTTCTCCTCTTTCCGCAGATGTAAGGACATGAACGTCTTTACTTCCTTTCGTGGCTATGACTTTTCCTGGTTTGTTGTTTAACTGAATTCCACTCTCGTCCATGTTAAAAATTCGACTTGGTTTGTCTAACAAGTCATATTTTATTAATGTCTCCTCCAACAGGTTGTAAAATGCATTGACTCTGTACGACACATTCCTTTGGAACGCACAAGAGAGAGTCCTTCACTTTGTCTAACACTAAGATCAGTATTTCTTTCAAGGAAAGAGTATAGCCAATGATGTCCTGCTAATTGCTTTCCATTATTTTTTGGTGAGAATATTTTTTTAAGTCCCAGTTTTAATGCGAACTCGTACGCAAGTTTACGTACTGTTAAGCGACTAGGGGCAAAACCTGCTTTCTCTAGTTTCTGTATATGAGCCACCAATCTTCTTTCATTTTCAAAACCTAGTGCCGGATTTTTTCCTAAAGATAATTTTTTGGTATTTCCAGATTTCAGCCTTCTTCTTAACGTACGAGATAGAATATTACAATTTTTACTCGCTTCATTTACTCCCATTTCCCCATCTTTAACATTTCTTATAGCACAAATTAAGTCTGCTTCAGACCAAACCGCCCTTGGCCTAACATTACTTTTTCGTATATATTTTCTAGGCATTATTCTGAAACAGTAATTTAATATTTTGTTAGTACCAAGGCGGGTATGTATCTAGTAAAGTAGCGGCCATATATCCCACAAGTTAGGTGGGGCATCTATCCTTTTCATTTGGGATAGACGCCTCACTTAATATTTTAAACTGTAGCCAGATAAAACGCAAAACGACTCTTTGATAAGTTAGGTTATAATATATTCTGATGGTATAAACTATAAGATTGATCATTTATGATAAAAACTAATAGTTAAATCTTAAATACCGACAACCTGATTCTCCATTTACATGCAGTTACACGTATACTCACCTAAATATATTTTTAATTCACAAACTAGGACGGCATCTATCCCCTACAAATATTGTAAACTACTGGTAACATACAATGCTAAGACGGTTAACGAAGTCTTTCGCCATATGTCGTAAAATGCGCGAACTTTTGAAAGTGCGGCGTCTATCCTCCTAGGGCATCTATCCCAACTTTACCCTATTTTGACAAATACGGTGAATGCGTATAGTTTCAAAGGGATTCGTTTTCAATCTAAACGTCTACGTATACATCGTATATATTTCTGTTTTTCACAAACTACATGTTTTTTCATAAGTCTTACAATGTTACTCAAAATATATCTGTGCAATAGGATAATCGGACTTAACATCTACAATACTAGGATTAAGTAGTATTTTACAATTTCACATTTGGTTTTCGAGATTTAATCTTTCCATATTTTTACGTGGAATCATAATACTTAGAGCGACCTAAAAAAAAAACGTTATTTGCGATTGTAAAATCCTCCACTTAGGACAATTATCATTCAGTCCCTTTGTAATCTCAGCCGTTCGAAATCTTGCTATGAGGGTCGATTAATAACTACGGTCTCCAATCGTATAAAATGTGTTTGAGACAAGAGGAAATAATGTAACCGGTATCAAAACATAGTGAATTTATTGTACTTCAAAGCTACATTTTAATTTTTCTACATAATCACCTTTTAGTGTCACACATTTTTCTAAACGCTGTATCCATTTTCTCATTCCGAGAATGCAGAAACTTTCTGGTTTACTCTTGATCCACTTGCGCACAGCAGCCTGAACGTTGGTATCCGTTGAACAGCGGTGCCCTTTCGATACTTCCTTCAACTTTGGGAACAACCAGAAGTCTGAGAGTGCCAAATCGGGGCTGTACGGAGGGTGAGAAACAACCGTGAATTTCAGGTTCGTCATTGTCTTCGTCGTTTCGTGGCTGCAATGCGGTCTGGCGTTGTCGTGGTGCAACCAGAAAGTGGTCCTTTGCGGCCTTACTCTACGGATACGTTTCTTGAGTGCTCATAAGGTTTCGCAGTATGTTGCCGAATTAATCGTTGTTCCCTTTGGCATATATTCCATGTGAGTGACACCCTTTGCATCCCAAAATATCGTGTGCATGACTTTGTGTGCTAAGGGAACTGTTTTGAATTTCCTTACACGGGGAGATGAAGGGTGACGATATTTCATCGACTGCCGCTTGTTTTCAGGGTCGTAATGATGAACCAAAGATTCATCCCCGGTGGTGATGTTCAGAAGAAAATCATCTCCTTGACGACGATACTGGCTAAGGAGTTCTTGACAAACGTTTTGTCTCTGTTCTTTCTTGACATCCTTCAATTGTCGCGGGGCCCACCTGGCGCAGATTTTTCTGTAATTTAACGTCTGGATAATGTGCTGCACTCTTTCTTGGCTAATGCCCAGTTGCAGAGCAATTTCTCTTTGCTCAATTCGGCGATTTCCTTGAATCAGCGGATCCATTCGTTTTTGATTCTCCTCATGCGTCACTGAAATTGGTAGTACTGATCTTTTTTCATCAAACACCTTCATTTCGCCCCTATTGCAGATTTTTGCACGTCGAACCCATTGGCGAACATTCTTCACATCCATACAAACATTGCCATAAACGGCTTTCAAACGTATGTGAATGTCGATGGGCGCGCAGCCTTCCAGCGTTAAAAATTCTATCACTGATCGTTGCTTGGTAGGCAACTCAGAAGTCGAGCTCATGGCAAATGACACTAATGCGCAACGGCGCAACACAAGAAACTGAAACTTTGCACGTTTAGACTGCAGTTTTTCAGCGCGACCGCCATCTTGAATTTTTTTAAATAGTAACGTGTGGTATATGACGCCTCATTAGAACGAGGATGGCTCACCAGTTATTGTCCATAACAGAGAAGGCATTAACCGACAAATGAATAATTTTTTTCCTAAAAACGTCAGTTGTTGACACTGATATATGCCAAGTTGCAGGTGCCTATCTTCTTGTTGATAAAAATTATACATTTAATATTACTGTGGTGCTGGTGATTTTGTTGTAATGGAAAAATACGTGACAAGGCTGTGTTAAAGTACTTTCTTAAGAAGGGTTTATTATCACAGGAAATTTATAATGACACGTCCGGAGTGTTGGGTGATTCTACCCCGTCATATCAAGTAATTAAAAATTGGTAAGGGGGTTCCAAATAAGGAAGGAAATCGTGTACATGTTACCAGGTGACGGACAGCCAATAATTGTTGTCACTCAAGATAATATAGATTGGGTCCATGAGGGTATGGAGTGATTGGAGAATTACGTTCATATATATTGCTGAGACGTGTGACTTTTCTGCTGAAAGCGTTGAGACAATTTTGCACCAGGAATTGGGTCTGAAAAAAGTCTGCACACAATGGATTCCGAAAATGTTGTCACCTCATCAGAAGCGAGCGAGGTTTCTCACTGCTGATAGCAATATAAGATCAATAGAGACGGATTTGAATGGATTTTTGAAACCTGGGTTCATCACTTTGATCCAGACTCGAAACTGTAGAGTATGGAGTGGCGGCATCGTGGTTCCCCGCCCCACGAAAGTTCCATGTAACTTCATTGTCCGGAAAGATAATGACAACAGTGTTTCGGGATTTGAGGGAGTTCCTTTTGTGGATTATTTACCACGTGGTCACACAATAACGGGAGACTATTACGCAAAACTAATATCAGAAGTTAGTGAGGCTATGATGCAAAAACGGTGAAAAACTGAAATGCGGCGTTCCGTTCCACCAAGAGAACGCTCCCGCTCACACGAGCTGTGTTTCTTTCACTGATATCCACAATGCTGGACTTGAAATTGTGGAACAATCCCCATATTCGCCAGATCTAGTCCCCAATATCTTTCACATGTTCTCCAAATTAAAAGAACACCCTCGGGAAACTAATTTTTCGGACAATTAAGAGGTGATGGCTGTGAATGAGTTTTTTTCTAAAGGCATTCAAGTTCTGCATAATCTTTATACTAAGTGTGTTAACCTTTTAGGGGATTATGTTGAGAAATAAAATCGTTTCAAATGTCTATCACATTTGCTCATATATCAAGGACAATGAATGATGAGCCACCTTCGTAGCTTATTATATATTTTCTTTTTCTAACCATCTAAACACTACGGAATTACATGAGAAAATAAAGCAGAAAAATTACGAAAAGGTGTACTACATGCCTAGCCGGCAAATTTACTATATTTTAAATCTAGGAACCAGAGCAGTGATAGAAAGTCAGAAATAAACAATAATCAATGAGCTACATAAAAATAAACGAATATGAAACAAAAAAATTCTATAACAATAATAAAGACATTTAACTATGTAAACCAAGAACTTAAATAACTGTTTAAGAAGGAATTTTTTCAAACTGTTGCCCGTTTATTTCTTGACAATAAGAAATTCCATGTCTGAAATTGTCTAAAGAATTATGTAACCAATCATCACGAATAACAGTTACTGCAGCACAAATGCGGTTTTCTAATTCTTCTAAATTCTTTGTTGTATTTACATACACACGACTTTTCAAATGATCCTATAATAAAAGTCCAAAGGGGACAAGTCGGGAGATCGAGCGGGCCAGTTCCTCTGTCGTCGAAATAATTAGGTGCTGCAAGTCTATAGTGGGAAGGCGTACTATCCTACTGAATCCAGATGTTCGGCACAGCGCTGAAACTACTGCTTCGTAAAATCCCCAATGCTATAAATCCAAGAAACTCGCCTCGGGTTGGAGTAAAATACAGACGGGTAAGGCAAGAAAATCGGCGAAAAAAATTGGTAGTAGGGACCTGGAACTAGTGATGCGAACAATAGAATGGTTGTTATCGAATATTTCGATAGTTGTTGACTTTTCATTCGCTCAATAGTTTGAAAACTATTAATTTACTAACGATAGTCGTTAGGCAACCTGCAGTTTAAATTTAGGAATAAATAAATGAAATAAAATGAAATATGTTTTCCTTATGGTGTTTGTGCGGTGGTAGCTTAGATGGTAGAGCTCGCTATCTGAGTAAAACGTCGATTCTGACTTGGGTTCGATAGCAAAGCATGACTATTCAGATTTATGAATGTCTTTTCTGCAACCCACCATACACAATTTCCCAATCCGGCTTGCAACCGCAGGATCTTAATGCTAAAAACCTTTTCTGGAATCTCTGTCGTTCAAATTCGACATTAAACTGTAGGTCCCCCGTGTTTCTACCTTAGGGCTGAGGAGAAAAGCGACATCGCCCTCACCGAAAAAGTTTATAAGAATACTTTAAATCAGTTGGATATAGATTTCTGACAGGAGGCGACTTCAATGCCAAACACCCTCTCTGGGGTTCTCCCATCTCTGCCCCAAGAGGACGTATAATTTTATCACTCATGCAACAACTTCATCTAGCTCATCTATCTACTAATCAACCTACCTACTGGCCTACGAATCAACAGAAAACCACAAACCTCCATGATTTCTTCGTTTTAAAAAATATTCTACTCGGCTATCTAAAAATTGCGTCTACCCTCGACCTCTCGTCGGATCATAGCCCGATAATAGCAACTATGAGTACCTCTCTCCAAAAAATAACTAAACCTCCTTCCTTGACAAATCGCAAAACTAAGTGGGCCTACTTCAAAAACATAATAGAAGACCAACTATCTACCAATCTTCCCCTTCAAACAGCATCTAACATTGAGGCTGCGGTTGAATCCCATGTCCAAATGTACAAATGGCTGCCACTAGAGCTACACCTCAAGTATAAGAAACTTCAACCCAAATTTGCTATTCTGTTGATATCAAAAAAAAAAAAGATTGCTAACAAACGACGTCTCCTAAGAACTTGGCCGATCTGCGAATCGCCTGATGACAAACGAAGATTTAACACTGCAGCGTGGGAACTCAAAGAACTGATCAATGCCTCTAAAAACAAATATATTGATGAATACCTTCAAGGATTGTCTGCTACAGAGAATACAGAATACTTACTCTGGAAAGCCACTAGTCGGCTTAATAGGCCCAAACAACATGTGCCTCCAATTCGTAACAAAGATGGATCATGGGCGCGCACTGACATGAGTAAGGCATTTGCTGCCCACCTTCAGGAAGTATTCCAGCCGCTAGCACGGAATGATGACGACAATGCTATCGACACCTTTCTGTTCGCCCACTTCCCATTAAACCCTTCTCTACTGCAGATGTTGAATCAATGATCACTACACGAACAAATTGTAGGAAAACAGCAGGATACGACTTAATTACTGGGCGCATACTTAAAGAATTATCTCCTAAAGCTATCAGATTAATTATGCTGATCTGCAATAGTATTCTTCGAATAGGAATTTTTCCAGCCCAGTGGAAAGTCGCCCAAGTGGTCTTAATCGTGAAGCCTGGGAAACCGAGCAATGACCCAAGCTCCTACAGACCCATAAGCTTGCTTTCACTACTCTCTAAATTTTTTGAACGTCTGTTCCTTAAACGGCTATCCTCCATCATTGAAGACGAAGAACTCATACCCGAGCACCAGTTTGGTTTTCGGAGTGCTCATTTCAGAATAGAGCAGATCCACAGAGTAGTGAACACCATCAATGCTGCCTTTGAAGATATGATATACTGCACTGCAGTCTTCCTTGATGTCAGCCAGGCCTTCGACAAGGTCTGGCATAAAGGTCTCTTATTCAAATTAGAACGGATCCTTTTTACGGCATTATCAAATCCTACCTGGAAGAACGATACTTCCAAGTTAAGTTTGGAGATGCTCTTTCAGACCTCTATCTAATCAAATCCGGTGTACCTCAAGGTAGCGTGCTGGGGCCAGTTTTATATACCTTGTACACAGCCGATATTCCTACTAGCTCCAACACAACCATTGCAGCATATGCTGCAGTATATGTTCGCCACACACCATGATCCCAATCTGGACGCCCAATCTCTACAGCAGACCTTTAACATTTTCTTTGAATAGTTTACAAAATGGCGATTCATATTAAATAGTCAAAAGTCGGTGCAAATCACCTTCACCAAACGTAGAGGCCTCGTCCCTGAGGTTGCAATAAATAATCAAGCCTTACCGCAAACAGATTGTGTGAAGTATTTAGGATTGCAGCTCGACCAAACCTAAACTGGGCGAACCTACATCTGGACGAAGAGGAAACCGCTCAATCTAAAAGTATTATTACTGGTTACTAGGTCGTAAATGCTAGCTGTCGCTCTCCAATAAACTCCTAGTCTATAAATCAATTCTATAACCTATCTGGAGTTATGGAATCCAGTTTTGGGGTACTGCGTCAAACTCTACCATTGAGATATTGGAACTCTTCGTACCATCTGTGATGCCCCCTACTATCTCCCAAACAAAGAAATCCGAGAAGACATTGATATCAAATCAGTTAAAGAAGAAGTAGGGCAGTGTAGTGCTAAGTATCTTCAGCGATTGGAACTGCACCCCAATCCCCTGGCGCTGCCTCTGCTTGATAGCAGTTACCAACTGCCCAGACTTAAACACTTCAAGCCTCTGGATCTTCCTTACCGCTTTTGAGTTGTACCTATTTGTTCTATATACATAAATATGTAAGATAATTTATTAGGAAGAATGCCACTGGGCGTTTGCTCTTCATGTACATTCCACTGTAATTTACTGTCTTATTTAAATCCGATTTGCTTATTGTTATAACTAGCAGATTGAAAATAAACGTTATTAAAAAAAAACAAACTCCTTATCAAACCAATTGCTATATAACGCAGAAACATAGGTGAAGAACACAAAAGATTACTGCTAAAGATAAACACATTTGTAAGAAATTACGAAGGGGAATGGAAACAAAGAATGAATTTGAAACATTGTACATGAAAATGAAAAACTATTTCACATTATAAACTAACAATATAATTCTCGGTATTTCCCATACAGAAGTACAAAGCAAACTAAAGTGTTGTAAAACGAAAATGCAACATAAAAATAATTATTAAGCAATGTTTGGAGCGGTTTGCGCAGAAAAGCAGGGCGTAGTTGTTAAAAATTATCATGTAATGTTTGAAATAATAATTATAATGCCTTTACAAGAGTAATTATTGGCATAGAGGCAGTTTGTTCATTTAAAAAAGACAAACAAGCATTAAGATCCGCCTTTTCTCTCATTTCTTAGTTTAATTGTAAATGAATTAATGCAATTATCCTGTTAAATAAAGAATTATGTTATTTAAATATTTTACAAATTCAAATTTATATTTCAATTGTGTTTCTTATTTATGCATGATAATATTTTCAACTGTTTTCATGTTAACACTAGAAGAACGAATTGTAATTACAATGTGAATTACTACAACTCCTGCAGTAATAAACCGTAAAGTCAATTTTTCATACCTCCCGTTTTTGTTTAGCTTTACCTCATATAACTAATTTTGATTACAATGACCCATTGCCGAGAATCGATGAGATTTCATATCACCAGAGTATATTGTAATTAATCAGTATTCCGTGAAAATAGAACTTATATATGATGTGCATAAGTTATAAGTATATACGTTATTACCTAAGACATTGATTACTGTGATCCCAATAGATAAGTATACAAATGATTCCAGTAATAAAATTATTAATCGGACGCCAAAAGGAAAGTATCTCAAACAAACAATTAGATAGTCGTATTAGTTATGTATTATATGTTATGTTATACATGCAGGGTAGCCCACCGAAAATGAAGCAGGCATGTTTGTGACACTAAACCCCAATTACTTTCCGTTCACCTATCTTCAACCCCAAAATTGGGATGCCTTTTGCCCTGAAAATTATAAATGGGAAGAGGTATCAAACGACATCAAAACGCAGTCGAAAATTTCAGGGTACTAAATGTTAGCAATGAGCACCACCAGCGTCCCCCACAATAATAAAGGTTTGGTACAAAATGTCGCACAATGTGAAGCATTTGTGGAGTGAATAGATGGCATTCGTTGATTATACTTTGCAATAAATATTGTAAAGACTCGGGTTGGATTGCGTAAATTTTACTCTTTAAATATATACCTTGGCCACTAAGAAGCCCAGATTTGAGCTGTCTTGATTTTTTCTTATGGGGAACCTTAAAAGCATTTGTGTTTGCAGTGGAAATTGATACTCGGGAGCAAGATCAGCAACGAATACATGAAGCAGTTATAATGATTCGACAAAACAATATGCTTCAAAATCTAGAAGGGAGCATAATACGTAGATGTATGAAATGCATAGAAGTTGGGGGTAGCCACTTTGAGCAATTGCTGTAATTTACAAAATAAAAAACATAATACGTAGTCAATATTTGCTTACTAGTTATGTACTGTTAATTCAAAAATGCAAGCAGCACATTAAAATTAGAATATTACCATGAAGGAGGTCTAGTATGCCTGTATACAATCTCCTTAGGACCACACAGTATTGCTAAGTTTACAAAACTTTAATTAAGAATTCTTCAAAAACTAAACGTTTTCGAGCAAAACGCTTGTAGAAGTTTTTGCCCAGTTTTTGATGCAGAATCGCGCTATGTAAATATTTTCCACCATTTAAGATTCACCCTGTGTATATATATATATATATATATATATTGCCATGATATTTATGTTAAATTAATCTAATTATTATTAAATATATGTTAAATGTCTTTATAATTCCTTAAACTAAACAAAGAATGCCATCGGAAGGTCTTGTAGATATGTAAAAAGGATATTTATTATGTTAATTTCCATATGTTCACCTGAAATGTAGTTTAGGTAGATTATTTATGTCCTAATTAATAATAATTAATGAAATATTATAGTTAAAAAAGTCTTTATAAACCTGTTTATGATAAAAAGTGTTTCCGATACTTTTTACGATGCTTCAATTTAGGAATTCTATTACGCCATGTATGATTTGGTAGTGTTTGACGATTTGTAATCCTGTGGGGTGATTTGTTACTCGTTGTGGTTGATGATGTAGATCTCTTTGAACTGTAACGGAGCCCTATAATTCAATAATAGTAATTAATTTATGTAAATAATGTAAATGTATATAATTTTACTACAACATGTTTTGTATAAGCTAAATTAGTTGAAGATCATACCTAGGAAGGTTTTTGTTAAGTTTATTTGGTAATTTATGTTATTTGTGTGAATATAGTTGAGTTTAAATAAATTTTGAAATTTATAGGTTAAGAGGTAGTATTTTGGTTGTTTATTGTAAAAAGATTTGATTATAGGACGATTATGTGTTGTTTAACTTATGTTATAATCTAAGGATTGTGTTTGATTTAGTTTTGTTGTGTTTTCATGTTAATTTAGCAATAGTAACAATTTCTTTTTTATGTGTTAAATTTTGTAATTTCAAATATTAGCTTATGGGGTGTCTATTGATAGATAAAAATTCAGAGATTATGAATCTGAAATTAGTTTTTTGATAGGTTTATTTATAGGCATTATATTAATTATTTAAAATTTAGTTATAAAAATTTCACTAGATTTTGTTTTAAATTTTATCTTTGTCTTTGGAACGTTACTTGGTAACGATGCGTTTTTGTCGATTTGAGTAGAGGTATCTGGCAGAAAATAATTGCTTCAGTACCTAAATGGCCATCGAAATGAATGCACGCAATTTTAATCAGCGCCCAAATTAAATTGTATTGCAAAATTAATGTCATAACTCAAACTTCAAAAGTGAGGTTAAGTTACTTTGTTTACATAATGTCAAAAAGTTAATTGTACAACGTAAACAGAAGTTATGTGATTATAATTAAAGTGTTTTCTAATAATAAAGAGGTTACCTTATTTAAAGTAATTAAAGTGTGTTTTCTTTGGGAAAGTTAACTGAAAAGTAATGAGATTAAAAATAAGATGTTTTTTATTCATTCATTGAAAATAATTAAACTATAGTATGAAAAAGAACTTACCGTAATTAAATTGGAACATTTGAGTGTAATTAATACTGTGCTTCTGAAAATTATTCCACTAAGCATTGGATTTGAGTACTGGAAGCTGACATCGCTAAATTCAACTGAATCCGGCCGATACTATGGAACTTGTCAAAATAAAATTGCAGCTGCAGCGGTTTTCGAAGAATTGGTGACTACCGTAGAGCAAAAGGGACTGGATTCTCAAGATAAGTTCAAAAGTTATTTATGTACTGATGATATTATATGTTATATTTGATTCATATAAACCTATCTAAATTAGGGAAGCCACGTATTCACCTTAGCCTGAGAAAATTAGAGTCAATTTATATGCTATTGTATGTCAATTTAGATTTATTAATTTTGAAAGAATTCAAAAGCATCCTAAATGCCAGAGATCCCTATCTTCCCATAGGTCCTCTACTTTTAAAATGACCCCACAAAAAGCAATCTAGCGGAAACCTGGCAACCTTGCGGGACATTCTTCAAATCCATTGACCCGAAACCTTCCATCCAAATGCTATTACACAACCAGTGCATAATGCAGAGGAGGTCCGTCCTGTTGGAATATCTAATGATCTTCGAGGTAATAATCATCATTCTCTACTCTACAATATCAGATAACATTGAATCTATGTTGTCTTGTAACAATTCCAAGTACATCCTTCTTCTTCTTCTTTCTCGTTTCTCATTTATGCCTCACGGCGTTGGCCCCATTATCCATTTCCTATAGGTTTTCCTCTCTCCTGCTATTCTTTTCACCTCTTCCATATTGTTTCCTCTTATACTAGCCGTCTGCCTGATATTATCTTCCCATTGTATTCGGGGTCTACCTTTTGTTCTTCGTCCCTCCATTTTTGTCACTATTATCAGTTTCGTGTGATGTCCATGCGGTGTACGTGTTCGTACCACTTTAATTGTTTGTTCTCAATTTCGCGTACAATAGGCTGTTGGTCCAGTTCCTCCCTTATGCTTTTGCTCCTTACCCTATCGCTCCTTGTTTTTCCTAGGACTCTTCTCAGTCATTTCATTTCTGTTGCAGTCACCTTTGATCTGTGTTTATCTGTTATTGCCCAGGTCTCTGCTCCATATATCAGAGTAGGGGTGAATATTGTTTTATAGAGGTGCATTTTTGCCTGTATGCTCATTTCTTCCTTTCATATGATGGTATTGTTTATCTGATAATATATATTATTTGCTTTGTTTATTCTATTATCGATTTCGTCATCTATTCTTCCATCATTTTGTAAATATGTGTCTAAATATTCGTATTTTTCTATATATTTTAACTGTGTTCCATGGAGCAAAATGGGTTCTTCTATTTCTCTATCGTTTTTCTTAATTTGTAGTATTTTACATTTTGTGTATTTATTTCCATTCCCTTTTCCTCCAAGTTTTGTTTCCATTTATTTATGTTGTATTGTAGCTGTCTTGTATTAGTTGCCATTACCAGGATATCGTCCGCATAAATTAGGTCTTGTGTGTTTGTAGGGTTCATGTTGTAATACCCTAATCTTGATTTTTTTGTTTCATTTTTTGTTTTTCTTATTTCACTGTTGATGTACACTACGAATAGTAAGGGGCTTAGGATATCTCCTGTTTTATGCCTTTTTTCATGTTAAACTCCTTTGACTTTTCTCCGTTTATTCTAACTATTCCTACTGTTCTTTTATTCATGCTCTATATTATACTTATCAATTTAGGGCTTGCTTGTAATTCTTCCATATTTGTTCCCTTGGCACCTGGTCAAATGCAGCTTTAAGGTCCAAAAAATGCTAAGAACAAGTCTCTGTTTTTGCCTATCATCTTGCTTATGATTAGCCTAATAGTGTGTATATGGTCTTCCGTTTGTTTCCCTGACCGAAAAGCGGCTTGTTCTATTTTTTTCTTCAATTTCTGCTCTCAATTTCCTTTCTATAATTTTTGAGTATATCGTTAAGCTCACTGACGACAGGCATATAGCTCGGTAATTTTCAATGTTTCTAAGTACATCCGTGCAGTTAAATTATCAGGTAAGAAAAAAGGAAATGAAAAAGGACCACCAGAAATGCCAGCAAAAACATTTAAGATTTCGGGGAATTGAGTACGTTTTTCGTAAAACGTCCTCGGATTAGAATCTGACCAACAGCGACAATTATGATGATTGATTCTATTATTTATGGTAAAAAGATCATTCATCGGAAATATAGAACATTTGGTTTATTTTTCGCCTGTTCACTTATAGTCTCACAGACAAAATTGGTGTCTTAAAATTCCTTAAATACTGGTTCGGTTACTCTCCGATACAATAGCCATTTGCATTGTACTCAATGTAGAATCGACAATAACGTGACCCAGAATCGCGACTCCCACCGCTTCATTTCCTATCATATTTTCAGCAGCTTGCTTTTTGTTTTCGAAGAAAGACACAATCATTTCAACTCTTTCTGAAATCGAATAGATCATTTTCAATGTTCAAAGAAAACAACGATATCTACAAAATATGGCGTGACACCAACCTAAAAAAAACAATTAAATATTTACATCAATGTATGGTCAACCAATGCTGTCTAATAGTTTCATAAATGCTCTAGATAATTTACTATCCTAAAACTGTGGACTAGAACTAATGCTCGGAATCCAAAAATAGAACATTACTGTAAAGGAAATTCAAGGAGCTTTCAAATGATAAGTAAAATATTTATAGTGAAAATCACTCCAACTTTGGAGTTGAAGATAGGTGAACGAAAATAACCATATCACATGTGTTCCTGGCAAATTAATTTGATCCGTTCGAGAGTTTTTCGAAGAATTGAGGTTAAGTGTCACAAAGTATACGTCTGTTTGGTTTTCGGTGGTCCACCCTGTATGTATACGTTATTCACAAACTTTTGCTGTAATTTTAGCACTTTGCGGTGTATATTTCTCTCTGTATTGGTGAGCGGAAGGCATACAAATTAAAGGAACAAGATGTAATCCAAGCAAAGTACTGGAAAATTCTTAAGAAGGATTCTTGTTAATACTAAATGGTACATCCGATAGCCCTTAGAACAGCTTGCATTCGTGAGATTTTCTGTACAGTTCCTTCTAGAATCGTACACTGTTCTTGATGGTAGCTCTTCGATTTGGTGCAGATATTCGTCTCCCTCGTTTATCCGATACATTCTGTGTAGCACTTAAATATCGGTTTAGAACTGGCTAGGGCATGGTTCTGATTTGCACATTTTGTAAATATCTTCTTACTTCTTGTACGTTTGTGGCTTAACATTGTCAAGAATTTGAACAAAATTTTAGGTTATTAGAAGCTTAAGGTACCACGTAACCTTCAGAAACTTATTTTAAATACCACGCCTTTGTTTTAGAACCACCTACGATAAACATGAACTTTGTGCGTTCATCAATTGAAGTTTCGGTGTACACTATTAATTTTCAAATTAAACCGTATATGTTGATATCATGTATTCGCCAAACTTTTTCACGAGCATGGAATAATATCCTTCAAATGGAGATTTAGCTACAGATCCAGACAAATATGATCTGGATTAAGATCTAGCAGCCATACCTACAAATCGATAGGTCTAAGACCTTTAAAAAGATATCTAGATCCTTTGTAGATTATTTTACAATTTGTAGTTGGGGAAAAACAGGACACTGGATGTTGGTTTCAAATACAAACAGCGGATGGGCCTAAGATCTTTAAAAATATATCTAGATCCTTTGTAGATTGTTTCACAATTTGTAGTTGGGGAAAAACAGCACACTGGATCTTCTAGTTTCAAACTTGGCTCTGGTTTCCTATTCCACAGTTTCCAGTGACAGGGGATTTATAAGCTCAACTTGCTCATTCATTATTTGTTAAAGTGTGTTTCTGAATTCAAAAGGCCCCAAGTAAAAATGACATGCTAAATGTGGAAATACGTATAAAGTTCAAATAAATACTGTTGATATTTGCACTATAGCATATACTGTTTAGATTTAAAATAATATGTTTTATAATATGAGAAAATTATTTATCCGAACAGCGTTAGTGGTGAAATATTATTTGTCGTCTACTGTCATACTACCAAGTCGTACACACAAAGAAAAACATTCCTGTTTTATAAACAATTGATGTGTTTTTGTTCTAAATAGAAATGATCTAGTCTGCCACCAAAGTGTTGGTAAAACAAAACACAAAACAATATGATTTACATATAGATACAAGAGCCACGTATAGATCTTTAGTAAATCTAGATGAACCAACACATTATACTACTCTAAAGTCCAAACCCGATGTAGATGTGTGAGTTAAGGAATATCTATTCGGGCCATACAGTAGATCGATATGCTATAAAATAAGCCTCTATTAGTGTTGTTTCATTGTCCATTCATTAATATCGTGGCTGTGAACTTTATACGGATGACTACGTATAACAGCAATAGTGTGGCTACGTATCCATATACAATAGCCAATAAACCGATCGTCTCTTTCTAAAGTAATCTCGCTGATTAACCTCACTGGCTCGTTCTAAAAGTTTTTGCTATATCATTGATTACGTCAATTCGCAAATAAAGCAACAATCATTGCTTCTTATATTGCGTTCCAATTCAATTTTTCTACGTAAATAAATACAAGCACTGTATGTCCGATCAGTAAAAAACTCGTTGGCTGGTTCTAACACCCCGAAGCGGACGCGTGGTACGCCGAATAAGTTATTATGCTGATTTTTACGTTTTTTTGACGTTACGGCGTTCCCTGCGCCCCTTTCGAGGATGTTAGGACTGCGATGACGTGGACACGTGCTGGACGTCGATTCGTGTTTAGACTTTGAACACCTCTAGCGGCCGAACGGTATGAGCTACGGGAAAGTGCCATAAGCAAAAGTTGTTGCCTTCGCCGAGCCCAATAACATATTCGGACCGCAAATCGCAAAATTTTCCGGGTGCCTTCTTTTTTCCATAAACTTGTTATTTGCAATCATCCGTCATTTTTCTGGTTTAATATTTTTTTATGAAACTCAAGCATCAGACGCAGAATTAAAATACCTTTCAAATGAGCTGTCACTCGACCCCATTGTCAACTAAAAAAATATAAATAATAAATAAAATATAAAGTTATAAAATTTAAATATGTACTAAAAAGTAGTATTTAGTCTCCCATTAAAGCACACAATATTTTGATGATGTCGTTCAAAAGTTAAGAGGGGGAGAAGGAAGGAAAGTTTCGAATCGTTATGGTCTGACCCCTTTAATTTTTCCAAAACGTCCATTGTCAACATTGCTTCTCATACTAGGTAACCAGTAGCGGTTATTAGTGTAAAAAATATATATTGGTTTGAAACCGTTTTTGTAAACAGTTGAGGCCGAGCGTTTTGAAGCGGTTATAAAATTTCTGACGCTGGAGGTTATTAGAGAATTACTTCAAAAAATATGACACAAACGTAATCGGCTAAGTACAGCTCGAATTTTGGACAGCAGTTGATGAAGAAAGTCTACGGCAAAAGTATCAGTAAAGTGGGTACCGAAAAACAAGTGCGATGTAAAATCTAGGTCTACATAACAGCACTACAGATAAGATTTTGTAAAACATTGTAACTTCGGGGATTCATAACTTGAACCTCAAAACGGAACAAGAATCGACGCAATTGAAACACAAAGAATACCTGCAGAATCTTGGCGACTTTTTTTTTGATAAAATGTCTACTTTTTCTTTCTTCTAGGCCACCGGCCTTTTATTTCGACGTTAAGTCTTTCCATCTTTTGTTAAGACGTCCAAAGGTTCTTCTCCCCTTGATGACAAATCTCTTGATATTTTAACTGTTCATTTGTGAAATATGACTGTTCCAGTCATTTCTTGGTCTTGTTACCTATTCACCTATACGTTTCATATTGCATTGGTTCCGTATTTCAGCGTTTCTGCTATGGTCGAGACTTGTTTTAGCAGCAATTCTTCTTAAGGTCTTCATTTCTATCGTCTTGTTTGTTTCCACAGTATCGGCTCTTGTTTCGGCAGCACCATATTAAAACGGGCCTTACAACGCTTCTGTAAATTCGAATTTTACCCACAAATGTCCAACACCCGTGGGGGTATAAGAAGAAAAAGAAGAACTTCGCGCTTTCGGTATGTGATATTCTAAATGACATCATTTAATTAAGCAGGCAGATATTTTGCCGTCTTATTTCGTCTTCTAGAAATCCGCTACTTGTTATGCTTCCTCCGAAGCATGCAGAACATATCAATTGTTCTATTATGTTGTTTTCAATTTCCAGTTTACAACGAATTGGATATTTATTTTTGCGGTTGAAATTGTACTGATTTAGTAGACATTGTAGACTGTCCTCGCTATCCACATTTGATGCTGCGTCACACAATATACCAATTTCTCTGGTCTGCATCCCATATACTCATCTTTTATTATTTTGTTCATAATAATATTTAAGGCCCAGAATTATGTTAATGTTTATCAACGATAACAGAGGGCAGAAAAGCGTATGTTTACCATGCCGACACTCCGCCACTTTCTCTGATCTCCATCGCTGTCATTATTGCTTATTATTGCATATTATGAAATTTTGATAGAATTCTACATTTTATTCACATTTTAACAGTTTTCTCACAGATGTCAGCGTAATTTGCTCCTATTTGCGCATGCTCAGACATAATTTTGTACAAGGTTTTGTTCCGTCTAATACGCGAATTTTGTGAATAAATTTTATATAAAATTTTGTACAAAATTCTGTTCTTTGTAATACGCGTTTTACACAATTTTGTACAAAATCTCGTGTATAAATTTTGTACAACTTTTTACAAAATTCTGTGCATACAGGCCTAACAGCAACCTTCTGGTATTGGTATTTTGTCAGTTAGTTTCCCCTTATTTTGTATTTGAGTAACGTTTTTTTAGTATATATCCTTTATTAATTTAATCAAGGTTGGCCACTAAGACGCTTAGCTGCTGATTTAAATGTTGATTATAGCTATATATCCAAAATAAAAAAAATGGTTTCAGCAACACGATGTTGCACAGTTGTAGCGCGAGAGGAAACAGCTTTTCCAGGTTCGGTTAGAAGGGTTGCCTTTCAAATTTCGGGATTGGGCAACCCTAGTTCTGCTATCTGGCAATTGACGTCTCTATCATAAAGTTTGACATTTTTGACGGTATACGTACTCAGAACTTTTTAACGTACGAGCGCTATTTGTGTTGTTTACTGAAAAATGCATATCGGCCAAAAACGTGCGATTATTTTTTACAACTTTCGACGTGGATTAACTCAACAACAGTGCATCGATGAACTTAATTTGATTTTTGGCGATGAAGCACCATCAAGAACCAGTGTTTATCGATGGTTTACCGAATTCAATCGTGGCCGTAGTTCGCTCAACGACGAATTTCGTGAAGGTCGTCCAAAATCAGTTGTTGTTCCGAAAAACATTGATGCGGTGCGTGAACTGATACTGCAAGATCGTCATGTGACTTATCGTGAGATTGAGGTATCCTTGGACAGTAGTGGGACCAGCATACATTCAATATTGCATGAGCATTTGGCCGTAAAAAAGATTTGTTCGCGTTGGATCCCACATAATTTGACAATCGCTCAAAAACAAGCTCGTGTCAATTGGTCGCAAGAAATGCTCAAAAAATCGTTCGCGGTGCTTCAAAACATGTGTATGGCATTGTGAGAGGTGACGCATCGTGAATCTACGCGTATGACCCCGAAAGTAAACAGCAGTCGACTGTATGGGTCTTCCAAGGCGAGCCAAACCCAACAAAAGTCGTTGGTGCTCGAAGCACTTCGAAGCAAATGGTCCGAACATCAAAAATAAATTGCTAGATCAACGTTTTTCGACACCTGAAGAAGCGGCTGATGCGTTCAAAATGCATGTTTTAGAGATACCTTAAGCGGAGTAGAAAAAGTGCTTCGAAAATTGGTTCACACGCATGCAAAAGTGTATTGATCTGCATGGAGAATATTTTGAAAAACAGTAAAGCCATTTTGGATGATAAATATTTGTGTTTGTTCTCTAATCCCGAAATATAAAAGGCAACCCTCGTATAAACACAGAAATCAGCGGTTTGAGGAAAGATATGTTCATAGTTTAAACAATGGTACGGTTTGCGGTTAATGTATGGGTTTAGATAAGCGCAGAAGGTCGAGGCACTTGCTTCATTACAGAAAATCGTCTAACAGGAGAGTCTTACCGAAATATTTTGAATAGAATTATGTTACCAAGTATTATTCAAAGATTTCCAGAAAACAATTTAATTTTTCAATAGGGGAATTTCTCTGTTCACACGTCCAGATTTGTTAACGACTGGATTCAAGAGAGCGGGATAAATTTATTGCAATGGCCTTCAAAAGTCCCGATTTGAATCTAATTGAAAACATTAGGGACTTTCTTAAAAAAACTATTCTCGGCAGATTACATAGACCTAGAAATAGAGCAGAATTATCGGAGGTGATACAGGAAGAGTGGCATCATCTTGATGCAAATTATGTTAGGCATTTGGTTCTATCAATCAATAAAAGATTACAAATAGTGTTCGAAAAAAATAATAAACTCGCTAAAGAAAAGTAATGATTTTTAAAATGTATGTCTTATGTTGAGTTATGTTCAATAAAATTTACATTTAATTTTAAATGTTTCCACTATTTTAATAAATTAAAATGAAATTAATTTGTATATGTTGACCTTTATAATGAGACGCTTTTGAATTTGTAATATTTATATAAGTCAGTATGTTGATGTTTAAAATCAATAAAAAACGAGCACTAGATTAATATTGGTGTTTCCATTTTCTGTGTACCTAATTCATGACAACGACTTCGGGCATGTGCAGCCCTAGCGATCTTTAGTTATTTAAAAAAATATAGTCTTTATTAGGGGGAAGAGGATCTGTGGGCAATTCTAAAGTGAAAACAACAGCTAATGAGCTTCTTAAAACCTAGGCGGCCGTAACCTAGAGGTTAGCGCGTTAGACTTCTACGCCGAAAGTTCTGGGTTCAATTCCCAGTACCGGAACATAGGATTTTTAACGGCCGTTCTCACTCGCAAGGCAATGGCAAACCAGCGAGGTATTCTGCCTAGTAAATCTTCTCTGGAGTAGAAGTGTTTCCAGTTCCCATTATACGGAGCCCACGTTAAGCTGTAGGTCATCTTTGTCTGTGACACTCTAAACGTGCAACACAGGCATAGGCGAGAAGATTGCTATGTCTCGTAAGAGATAAAGCATTCGAAGAAGAAGAAAGCCTAGGAAAAATATGACGTAGGACTACTAAAACTTTCCTAGACGAAGTGTATAAGTGTTAAGGGCATAGGAGCCACATGAAACTACGTTACCGAAAATTTATTTAATTATCCATATTTAGTTTGTGGGATATTACCAAAAATGTAATTAGAAAATAATGAACAGTTTTCAACTCCAGATCCAGATTTATCAAGCAATTCAAACATCGCCAATGACCAGGCAAGATGTTAGCGAAGTTATCTATAGAATAACCATAATCCTCGAAGATAAATACTTTGTGTTTTAAAGTAACAAATAATTGTATCAACTAAGCTGCAGTTTGACAATATATTAAATATTTGCTAAGCATGTCTCAAGTGAAGGCAACCGTTTAATTTTCCATCGACAACTTTTGTTTTAGATTTTGTAGATCATACTTTATAAAGATTACTTACAATTTTGAAATTAAAATAGTTACAGTCCATAGTTTTAACGAATATATTGCTAACAATTAATTGAATTTGTGATCACTATATTAAAGTCACCCAACATTAATATTCCCATTTAGTAGGCGAAATTGGAAAGGTTCATCGTGGTAGAAATTAATCGAAATTAATAAAATACATATTGTCCAGTCATGTAAGTCGGAATAACAACAATGATCCTTAACAGGAGCTTGGACGTCAGCGATGCACTTAAGGGAGCACGTGCCCCAACAATACAAGGCACGTGGGCCAAAACAATACGAACTGAGAATGAAAACATCATTAACTGATCAGCATTTAAAACTTATTTAAAGCTCGGATCTTGTAAAAAGGTGATTCACTTCTTTGTACGCCGAAGAGCACAATTAGAGATTCCGTGGCAATATCTTTACTACAAACTAAAATGTACTCTGCGTTACCTGACTCAAATTTATATTTTACCACCATCGTGACTTAGCCGTTTTCTGTTTTATGTTAATTACGCACTTACTAGGAATATCGATTCAAAATTTGGTGCGGCGCGACGCACATCTAGATTTCTATCGTCTGTGGGCGAAATTCTTCTGTCGTCATTGTTATTCATGCCTTTTGCTGTTTTAAATAGATATATTCGTACGTCTACTAGATTAGCGGGGATTTCCGAAATCCAAATGTTAGATCATTCAAAATAGTTTTTATTTCGTAAAACTAACGTCAATTGTGTTCTTCGAATCTTCTAATACTCTATTGTGTGATTTGTAGTCAATCACACCTAGAGAATTTTATATCTTGTAAAAAAATAAGTTCAAACTTTTACGTGTATTTTAAAAGCCGGGTTTTAGGAAAACATTAGCCCGCCCGACTTCTTGAAACTACGTATCTGTTGTGTAATTGTGGAAAGCCAGTACCAAGTAGAATGGTAGTATTATTCCTCCTAAACATTAACAATGAAAAAAGTTGCTACAGTTGTTGTGTACAGAGCAAGAAAATAACTGTGCTCATAATTTCCTTATAAGTAACTTTTCACATTCCTAATTTTTTTAAATTTTTGTTATAAGATGTTACATTGCAGCTAGCCTAAAACACTAACCAGCAATTTTTATCTAACTTAAATTAACTAAATGGTTATGCTAAGAATTCATCCACTGGTGTCCTCTCAGTTCTGGCTTGCAACTCTTTTTTGTGTGTTAACACTTCACGTTCACTGACACTTTCACGTCTTTTTATCTAGCTCAAATGGCTTGGTCTTCTTGAACCTTCTCACTAAATCTCTATTGTCTAGGAATTGGATTACCTCAACCTTTACGTGGTGATGAAACCTGGTCTTATGTTTTCGGGCAATGTCTTTTATTTCCTCTTTTACGGTTTTTATCCCTAGATCCCTGTGGATATCACCGTTTCGAGCGCACAGGCTGCATCTACGATCTTCCTCAGCACTTTGTTCTGGAAATGTTGAATTTGTTTGATGTTAGTTTTGTTGATGCAGCCCCAAAGTTGACAACCGTATTTTCATACTTGTTTTAAAACTTGTTATGTACGGAAAGTTGTGAGTTTCTTCCCAGCAGCCAATACATTTTGCTTTTATTTTATATTTAGTTCTTCTCATTTCTTCTCTATATGCTCTTTCCATCATAGTTTGGCATCCAAGTTCATTCTAAGAAACTAAGCTGCATTATAATGCGGTATGATGCTGTTGTTGAGTGTCACCGACACATAATCATCCTTTGTTTTTCATGAAGTTGATATCCACTGACTTGCTTTCGTTTAGTTTTATTCTCCACCGTTTTGGCTATCTGTCCACTTGGTTTGTGGCTTGTAGTAATATTTCTGCCGTTTCTTGAGTTCCTGCGCCTACCGCTAGTACTGCAGTGTCGTCTGCAAACGTGGCTATTGCAATCACCTTGGTTCACGGGATGTCATTGCTGTACAATAGGTATAGTATTGGCCCCAGTACACTGACTTCTGGTACCCCTGTCTTAATTTCGTATAAATCGGAGTATTCTTCTTTTTGCTTGATCCTGAATAGTCTGTTTGCGATGTAAGACTTCAGAAGTTCCCCAAATTGTTTAGGCAGATTTTTTTTCTAGTTATGATTTAGTCCTTGATCCAATATTTTATCAAAAGCCTGGGCAATATTTAAGAAGAGTGCTGAGCAGATTCTTTTCTCCTCAAGACTTTTCTCTATGGTATTTATTACCCTGTAAACTTACTCTGCAATTGAATGTTGGTTTCGGAATCCAAACTGGTGTGTTGGTATCAGTTTTTTCTGTCTATTATTGGTTTGAGCCTTTTGAGTAATAGTTTTTCAAATAGCTTTGAAATGATTGGTAAGAGCGAAATGGGCCGATATGATGCTGTTTCATTCATTCCGGCGGTTTTCCTAGCTTCTGTTATCATTATGAATTCGGCTACCTTCCATACGTTCAGTACATAGTTTAGTCGAAATGCTGCATTTATTAAGTTAGTTAGTTTTAGTGTCCCTTTATCAAGGTAGGTGTTTCAATACTTTCCTTCTTATCAATCAAGTCTCTCTCGGAGCTGTTTTCGGATTTAGGTTTTCTTTAATTTCTTTTGCCACTTCTCGTGAAGGGACCAATTTTATTTCTTCCTTCTCTCTTTCGTGTTCCGCATACAGTGCTTCATTTTGTACTTGTTGTTCATTCGGTTAAAATATATTTTTGATGAAGTTTGCGAAGGTACCTGCCTTCTGCTTATTGTTTCTTGCCCCACCGTTTTCAGTTCTTAGTGGTGGCGCCTGGATTATCGGTCTTTTGATTTTTTCGGTTGCTCTCCATATCTAATAGTCAGGATCTTTGTGGATTGTCAAATTTAAGATAGCTATTCACAAATTTGTTTTTTATTTTCTGTAGTTTTCTCCCCAGCTGTTGTGTGAGATGGTTTAATCTGGTTCTATCTAATGGGGCTCTGCTTTGTGATTTTCTCCTGGCTCTTTTTTTTTTCTGCAGCAACTAGCTTTTTGATTTTCTTGAGGTAATTGTTAACTATTGTTTGTGCTTTGATTTCTAGAGTGCTGGCCCAAGCAGCTTGTTGACTTGTCCACTACAAGCTATTCAGCTTCGTGGTCCAATTGTTCCTTATTTCTGAGAGGCACGTTGATCTGAACTCTGTCGTCTAGCTCTTCTTGAAACGCGTTCCAATCTGTACCTACTTAATGAGCACATAAATAAATATGTATTATATAAATTCTACAGGGTGTCCGAAACATGAAAGAACACAACATGACTACAGCTTCCTGAGGTCAAATGGGATCAATTAAACGAAAATATAAATGCTTCAGTAAGAAGTTATAGGGGTTTAAACAAAAAGATAATTTTAACATTGGGTATATTTCAGAAACAGAATGGCTGTCCAAGCTAAAAATTCATATACCTATATCCACTTCAGGGGAAGCTGAACATTCTCAAAGTATAAACATTCTGCATATTGTGGAGGACGCTGTCGGCTGATTTTTCTCGTATCCTACATGTTAATGAACAGCAACTTTAAGAACAAATAAAAAACACTTAATACAACAATAAATACTTAATAAATTGGATAATAACTCAGCAAAAGAATAATATACTCCTTTAATATTGTCAGACTGATAGATAGAAACTTGAAAATATGTCGCAAAAGTTAGTACACTGAAATACTTATGTGCGTTTTTCTTGAAAGCAGTACATTTTATAGACATGAATCAACACCTTCTTATGTGAAAATATTTCCGTATAATATACTTTAATCATGAGAACACAAATATGAATACTAAAAAAAGTATAATGACATACGAAAAGAATTCCCCGAAATCGCCCTCTACTATATGCTGAAATGCTTATAAGCTGAGAACGTTCGAATTATCCTGAGCTGAATGGATTACAATTATCAGCCTGATCCGCCATTTTGTTTCTGAAATATATCAAATGTTATTATATATATGTTTTTCTTTTTTAGGGGACACCTGCTATGAAACCAACTACAACCAGTGTGTTACAACACGTGTGATACCCCACTTACGAAAAAAAATTCTCATCATTGAATGCAACTATTGTCGTATGCTAACAAGCGTACATGATTAAAGAATGCAGTTAAGGGCATCCTTCCGAGAAAATTCGGCTACTTGATACGTGAATCCATGCGTTACTATTCTGTATAAAAATATTCAGAAGTTATAACAACAATAGGTGATATAGGAAACCCTAGGCTGTAATAAATGTTTTCAAAGCCGGTAGTCGTCGTCGTCGTCTTCCTTTCAAGGTGTAGGCACTATTGCCTGTTCCGCACTTCATAAATCACTCCATCGCTTTCTAGGACGTCCTGGATCTCTCTTTCCCCTGGGTCTGTATGCCATCGCTTGTTTGGGTATTCTGCTTTCGCTCATTCGGTTGACATGCTGGGTCCATTTTTCTCTATAATCCGCGACTTTGTCGTTTACGTCAAATATTCCTAGTTCCTGTCTTATGTCAGTATTTCTTAGATGATCTTCCCTCGTGCATCCTTTAGTTTTGCGAAGGAATTTCATTTCTGAGGATTGTATTTTACTTCTGTCCTTTCCGGATGTTACCCAAGTCTCACTCCCGTATAATAGCATTGGCACCGCCATGGTTTTATAAAATTTTAATTTGGTGTCTCTCCGTGCTTGGTTTTTTAATGTTCTGTGTATACAGTTCCATTAATAGATTGGAATTTATGTAGCTTTTTGTATATATCTTGATCGTATTCGTACGTAATGTCACATCCTAAATAGTTAAAATGAGACACTTGTTCTATTGTGTGATTTTCTAATATTATTTTGCTACGGAACGGTTCTTTCCCTTTAAAGGCACTTACGAAAAAAAATTCTCATCATTGAATGCAACTATTGTCGTATGCTAACAAGCGTACATGATTAAAGAATGCAGTTAAGGGCATCCTTCCGAGAAAATTCGGCTACTTGATACGTGAATCCATGCGTTACTATTCTGTATAAAAATATTCAGAAGTTATAACAACAATAGGTGATATAGGAAACCCTAGGCTGTAATAAATGTTTTCAAAGCCGGTAGTAGACTGCTTATTATTACGTTTCCTTCTAAGAAGTTATATCCCCTTACCTCAGCCTCCCATGCACTCTCGTTAACCGCTGACAATAGTATTTTATTTTACAACGCAGGCAGTACCAAATACTCCAAAAAATTAAAGTTAGACATACAGAGATCAATCTGTTGCAGGAGACTGTTAGACATCAACTACAGTGATTTCACTAATTTTAGTGGTTTTTGTTTTGATTTTATTGGTTAGATACTCCGTATGTTGTTGTTTTTAGAGGCGGTGAATAGGGAACAATTCTTAATTTTACTACTGATGTACCATAAGACCTATGATATGTAACACCAAGCAGATCATACGCTGGTATTTAGCCCGTTTTGTTTAGCAATTTTTTGAAGATGTTGGCATTTAGTCCAAATTGTGACTTTAATATTTATTTGGCAAATTCGGAGGCTGAGTCTAAGTTATTTGGTCGTTAGAAGGCCTCTTTACATATTTTGAACCATGGTGAAGTCTTCCAATCAGAAGATTCGTCACTGATGGTGCTTCATTACCAAAAGCTGAATGAAGCGGTTCTATGGATTTTTGTTGAGTTAAGCCTTTACTAAAATCGTAAAAAATCCAAAATTTAAAATGTTGCCCTCGTAGATAGAGACGGCGTAGGAGATTTCCTTCAGAGGCAAATTGTAACAGTAAGGCAAAAACATAGAAAAGAAAATAAGTTTGTGTAGGAAACGAATGCTTCGAAAAACTAACACTTCAGAGTAAAGATACAAAGAAAAACACCGATGAACGTAAAAGAGAGGTTAAGAAAGTCTCAAGGAACTTCTCAAAAGTTAAAATACTGTTCTCTAGACTAAGAAAAGAACGCTTTGGGTTTGTACTGTATAAACCTCTCCTCATCTGATGCAAATGGTGGAAAGTGGATGCAGTGCTACAAGGGTTGGGCGCATGTTGCTTGTACGAACAATGTGTACAAGGAACTGTTCTTTTCATGCATTAATTGCACAGAATAATTAGTTATGCTAATACTTACTACGAAGGTGTTTCAATTGGAAGTATTTTCATTTAGACGTAGTCGATAAAAATAAAAATTTGTAGATATCTAAATGTAACATCTAACATTATGCAATTTACGATTATTTATTTTCGTATTTAACTTTATTAGATACAAGCAACACGAAGAATGGACTGTTTCTCGGATTTTTCGCCATCAAAATGCTCCTAGGAGTCTATACATCGATTGCTTGCTTTTAAGTGTCGCTGTAAACTTTCTGTTATGTCCCTGAATAAAATGCTATTTGTTTGTGAAGATGTCAAAATAGATTAGTATTATTTCATTATGTAAGTGGAGCATGTATGAATATAACTATACACAAATTTTAACACACAAATACAAATGCCTATACTCACTACGAATGAAAACCGCTAATATGATATAAAATTTTGCTAAAAAGGGTAGGTTGGCTGGGATGATTATATGGGTAGATGTTGATTAGAATATCCTAATGAAATATTGACTCTTACATTGTCTTATTTCAATCTTCATATTTATCCAATTTAACGGCAATTTCAAAAATCAAATATTCGAGCTAAGCGATGCGAAACTTTGAAATTGTAGATTCGGTGTATTCGCTAATCGAAATGATAACGTCTTCATAAAAGAATAAATTTTCTTCATCGGAATGATTGATTTATGATAACATTAGTTGTAGGTGTTTTTGATGGTACGCAGTTTTATAGTATTCTAAAGTGCACTTGTGTGGGGCACAGTTTACGCAAATAAATGCTTATCGAAATTAATTTTACTTATGATCAATTTAAGTATAAAAGGTCGAATGTATACTACGAACGGCTTAAGGTTATCGCGTCAAGCAATTGCTGGGCCATCTCTAAACCTCCAAGGATTTGCTGATGTTATGATTTCATCAATGTCAAATTGAATAATTAGATTTTATTGCTGTATTTTCAAAGACAACTTTTAATTCCCGTTGGAGGTTTGCTAAATCGAGTTATAAAAATAATTTAATGAATAGTATCACAAGAATATTTAACAATAAAGAGAAACGTGTAGGTATGGTCTCCGTGTATGTCAACACAACCAACGTATAATATGTAGGTTTATGGTTTTAAAAATTAATATTGTTTACCTGAAAAATATTGCAACCTACGTGATGGAATTGAACTTTCTGATTCGCTAGATAAGGTTCTTATTGTCATATTATGAAGAATATCAGCCAAGTTTTATCGATTTTCTAGAGAGGTTACAAGGAGTGGGGCGCGTTTTGGTCATAACATCCTCGTAGATGCAATAAACAACGCTGAATATTATTCTTCTATTTGATTATTATATTTTGTAACATCTAAAGAATATGTATTTATGTTGTCGACATTGCAAATTGCTTAAAATTTATTTCATTTCTACTATTGCATAGTCAGTATTTCAGACGTCTACTACTTTTTTTATTTTACTTTTAGTTCGTACATTAAGATATGAGAAAAAATTATTATGGAAATAGTAGAATGTTGAACATAAGACTTACACACCTTAAACCACAAATCTACCCATCAACGCAAATATGGTTTCAATTGGATACTTTTTTCTATATTTAATTTGCAAGATGCATTTGTGCGTTATTTTCCTCCATTGTTGGTAGTTTAGATTAATATTCCTTATGAAAACTCATATAGAAGCATTCGCATATGCGATATATCTCTTCAACGTGCGTTTGTTTGCGAGTGAAATGACAAAATTAATGTTTCCCACAGATTTCGTTTAACTTTTTCCCCATTTTATGATTATTACAAATATCAACAGTAATAGAAAAAGTATTAAGAATTATTTTATGCAATTATTCACATGTTTTAAATTTGACACTAGAAACAGATTATTTTTTGGTTATCAGTACTGGGTTAGTAGTCAAAAAATTGTTGAACTTAAGCTTCTAGTCAACTGAAAGAAGTGTACAGGTTTACGTATTTAGGAATCGTAATAACTACACAAATTGTGAAAGAAGAATACAACAAAGTAGGAAGATTATTGGACGTTTGAATACACTAGACTGTATTCAATCCAACATAAAGGGAATTTTTCTTCTTAGTGTACATTGACTTTGTATACTTTTAAAAAGAACGGGTCAATTACGCCTATTGTGTAGGCAACCAACTATACATACAACTAAAAAACAGAAGCAAACGTCACTGTAGTTGCGAATTATTTGAGTATGAAGGTTATGTTGATGCAGTGTTTATATTAAATAAGTATTTCACCCTGTATATAGGACGCAAATGATGACTTATTTGTTAAATACAAAAATCGACTAGGTGATGTTTCTGCAAGGTCCGTGAACATTTTGTACAACAGAAATATATCAGCGGCAAGGTGCTGTAATGGTTTTTATAGGTGCCTTCCAGGCAATTGATCCGGGTTCGATTCCCGGCCATTGCAAACCTTCTTTAATTATTATTTTTTGTTACAACTATTAATTATGATTTCTTCTGTATATGCGAAAGGGTGAAGATACGGATAGCTCATTCACTGGTGGGATCCGTCCTGAGTTATGGCAGTGAGGTATGGACTATTAGTTCCGAATATAAAAGAAACATATCAGGGATAGAGATGAATTACCTAAAACGAAGTGCGAAAGTATCAAGACTTAATAGATTATACAATGAAGAAATACGAAGAAGAATGCAGGAAGCCTCACCGTATAAAGCCCAATTATTATGATTATTATATATATAGAACGCGGTGGTAAAATGCCCCCCCCCCTCCTACTAACTTTTGAACAACTTGATATTTCCTCACAAAATTTTGTGTGCTTTAATGGGAGGCTAAATACTATTTTTTAGTACATATATAAATTTTATAACTTTTAAAATGGCGGCAAATTGTTTTAACGAAGGTCTGAAAATTCGTAGCTTTATTGTTTAAATTCGTTTACATTCTAAAAAGCGCGGTAAAGCATACAAATATTTGTAGTTTAAAATGTCAGTAAGTAACTAATATATACAGGGTGAGTTTTTTCCGATGTTTAGTATGGGGATCTCGGAAACTAGCGGAGATAGAGAGACGGTTAAATGGGGAAAGAATTGCAGTTTTACGAGCTCAATTTAATGAGCTTTTTGTTTT
>JABXWE010103081.1:0-12269 GCA_014611495.1 Limonius californicus | reverse complement strand
CTCTACTCTCCACCTCCTCGAAATCGCTTATTTCTTTATTCCATTTCCATTCCTTCCCATCGATAAACAGTTTTTGGTATCCATTTCTTACCCTTCTTCCTTTGCTTCTTTCCTCCCTTGCTCTTACCCTTATCTGCGCGTCTATTTCTCTTTCTTGTTTAGTTAGGTCATTGTTGATAAATATTTTTTCTCCTCGTACATTTCTTAATTTTATTTTAGTTTTCATTACTTCCCTTTTAACATCGAAACTCTAGACCCACTAAACATGTTTTTGTTCCTATCTTGTACGCGCTTTTAACTTGGATGTTCATATCCAATTCTTCATTTAAGAATTTTTCGGTATCTTCTTTTATTTTCAGTGCATTATTGTCGTTTAGCGTTAATCCTTGTATAACAATGTTATTCCGACGTTTTTCTTTTTCGAGTTGCTCTACCCTTGTGTTTATATCTTGCAACTCTTTTTTCATCATTCCATTTTCTCTTTTTATGTTGTTATGCTCCTTCATCAGCTTCTCATTTCCTTCCTTCAACTGACTTAATTCCTTATTACTTCTAATCTGCTCGAGTTTTATTTGGTTCACATCTAGTGTTAGTTGCTGTAGCATATCTAGGACTCGATCTAATTTGTCCTCCTTCTTTTGTTTCTGTTTTACTGGGGTTCTGCTTGTTTTCCTATTCTTGGCAAAAACATTTCCTTCTCCTTCGCTGTCTTCCTCTGTTGACTCCACCATGTATACTTATCAAAATGTAATTACAATTAAGAAGCCTGTTGCAAATACATAATATCCCATACTGTTGTCCCACACTTTTTTAAATGTATTGTTTATGATATTCAGTATCAATTACTTTTTTTTCCAGGTGGCCACAGTACATTCTTCGCCCTACTTAATGCCTTCGTTCATGTAGTAATGTATTTCTATTACATGATTGCTGCCATGGGCCCCAAGTACCAAAAATACATCTGGTGGAAGAAGTATCTTACCACATTCCAAATGGTATAGTATATTGTAGTCCAGTAGTTAAAATAATCTCTGCAGTTAACATTAATTCATGAATTAACTGTAAATCTAAACTGTCAAAACAAAGAAAGAGTCCAACTTCAATGTAATACAATACAATAATTAGGAAAACTGTCTTTACATTTTAGTTTTACAGTTCATAATGTAAAAACATTTGTTATAAAAATATCTCATAGATTTATTAATTCCATTACATTCCTTCTTACTTTTGAATTTTTATAGGTCCAATTTGTTTTGATATTCTCACATCAATTCCAACTGCTATTCACGGAGTGCAACTATCCCAAGTCATTCATGATTTGGATTGGTTTCCATGGAGTTATGTTCCTGTTTCTATTTTCCGATTTTTATAAAGTCAAGTACACCTATGACAAAAAGGCTGTGAAAAATGAGAATCCTGGTGCTTGCATGGTAAATAATATTGTAAACTTGAATTATTCTTCTTTCTCCGGTATCCTTTATACCCTCACGGCTATTGGATAAATAAACTTGAGTTTAAATTTTAATTAATTTATTTTTTTAATTTTGCAGGCTGTTTTGGAAGATGAGAAGCCTCTATTAAATGGAAAAATAGCAAATGGTAAAGTTGATATAGCAGACAGTTACCTAGAAAGCGAATTATCGAGTACTTACAAACCCTGCTATTCCAATGGAATCAACAATGGATTTGTTAGTCAAAATATCCAAAATAATAGTAAAAAGATTGACTAGGAAAGGCTAGTATTTTAGTAGAATTTCTCACTTGGGTACAAAGATTGTTTTTAAATTTTTTTTATACAAATGTTCTCTATCTGTTTATGTTCTTACAATCATTTTGAATAATTCTACAAATTTATAAATGTAAATATTTAGCTTCTAAGCTCAGGGTGAATTAATCATAATAAGTTTTTGCAACTTTTCAGCTAAGCTTTTGAAAAAATTGAGAAATAAGGTGCCAAAAACTTAAGCTATTTTGAGTTGGCAATTTGCTGTTTGTTAGTTTGCATATTAAAATGTGATTTTTGTGCCTGCAAGGGACCATCATCTATGTTTATTTCTACAGCAAAATGTTGAAAAATTGTTTAGAATTTTGGTTAGACATGCCACGAGTGCCTCAGCAACGTATTTGCATGTAGGTAGGTAGGTAATGTTAAAAATATTTGCAATTTTTTACTTTTGTAAAGTATTGCCTTTGTTATTGTAAGCTTTAGGTGTAAGTTTAATGTGTGTGTATATATATATTATTATCTGGTTGGTATATTTATTATGTTTGTTTACATCAATATAAGTTTAAATCTAGTACTTATTTGTAATTGCTTTCATAATTAATGTTTATTATGTGTTGGTCTATACAGTTTATCTCGATTTATTGTTGAGAACATGTACATAGGAACAGAATAGTTAGGCGGCAATATAAGTAACAGCTTCACAGCTCTCATACTTAATATCTTTCAGTATTTAAAACCATTCTTGCTTGTTACAATTATGCCATTTTACTTCTCAAAAAAAAAACGGACAAGCTATTTCATCAAAATATATTGTACAACTACAAGCACAATTTTTAAAAATATCAATCAATATGTACCATAAGCTAATAGTTCAATCAAGTTTCTGCGTATTTTATTAGTAACCAATTCTTAAGTGAATTTTAATTAAGTAGTCAAACTTGGTGTTGCAGCATCCATTGTTTTTAAATGCTTATCATGTTTTGTTGTTAAGATGTAAATATTTATTATACTCAAAATGTTATGCAAATGGAATTGTATAGTATTTTTTGTAAATAAATGTGAAGGCAAATATTTAGTGTCTTCAATAGTTTCTTACCTGCTCCAAATAAGTACTTCCATTTTACCAGGTTTTTCTGTGTGACGATGTAGGTAACTCGTTTAGTAAAGCAATGGAATATCATAGATTAGAAAGTGATTCTAGATGGGAAATTAGAAATCAAAAGACAAACAGAAAGAATATGCATTACTACAGAGAGGATAGAAACAAGACAACTTATGGTATGGGCATATGATGAGAATGGGCGAGGAGAGATGGCTCATGTGAGTTCCATTATACAAAGTGATTTTTTAAAAAGTCAATTGCAGTAGCCTAGGGATTGTCCCGTCTATATTAAGCTTTAGAATCTGACAGTATGAAAATTGTAACACCATAGCTGTCAATAATTAAATAAAGAAGCTTCAATTATTTATTCAAAAATGAATTTCACAGTGCAGCATAAGATATTTATGGTAAAAGCTTATTACCGAACTGGAATCATCATAAATGGCGAGTGGCGGGATTCGATCCAGGAATGCTTCAACGATTTTACAGACCATTTTGGAATTGTTGATTATATTCGATTTTACGATGCTCTAAGGCACACTGTGGAATTATTCGATGAAACAGGTGGTGTTACACGCAGAAATGGTAGCGGTAGACCTACAGAACGCACACCAGACGTCCTGAAAAATGTTAGACAAATAATGGCTGAAGCTCCCTCGACTTCACTTCGACGTCTTTCACAGCGCATTGATTTGTCTTAAGCCGGTCCCAGACACATTGCGAATATTCGCAAATATAGGCATTCGCGAGTAGTGTGGGGCAAGGCATTTGCACTACGTGTATGCTCGTACTCGCACTCGGGCTGTTTCCATCGGTTGTCGGTAAATACAACACGAGTCAAAGGAAAATTAAATACGTTCTTCCTGGTAATCGCACTCGCCGTGGAGCTCCCAGACTATTCGTGAACCATTGCGATTACTCGTGTATACTTACGATTGCTTTGTTCCTTGAGTTTATTTTTAGTTATTGCGTAGCAGTACCACGCGATGGATATATTTACGACGCTCGCGAATATTTTGAGTAGCTCGTGGAACCTCGCGATTAATAACGAGTCTGAATCACAAGCACTCCCGAATGTTAATTGTACAAGTATCTACGAGGCGTGTGGGAGGTAGGACTGGACATTGGCTATACTCGTAAATAATCGCACTTGTGAATATTTGCGATGTGTCTGGGACCGGCTTTACACAACCACGAGGAATATTCTTAAAGTAGATTTAAAGTTATTCCCATATAAAGTAACTTCAGTTCATCAGATTCTACCAGCAGACATGCCTCCAAGAGAACGATATTGTCAATGGTTTTTAAACGCATTTCCTGAAGACAACGACTTAAACAACGTGTTTTTTTCGGACGAAGCATGGTTTCATTTATCTGGATATGTGAACTCCCAAAATATGAGAATTTGGTCTGCGGAGAATCCATATGCGTTTAGAGAAACACCACTTCATCCGCAAAAGCTTGGCGTGTGGATTGGTCTTAGCCGACGACGACTTCTAGGACCAATTTTCTTTCAAGGGACAATCAATGCATTAAGGTATCGCGACAAGATTTTGGAACCTTTTATTAATCAGCTAGATGACCAAGAGCTGCGGGAAGGGTACTTCCAGCAGGATGGCTCGCCTGTTCATTGTATTCTGGAGAACTTGAATTTTATTCAGGAATTCTTCGGCAATAGAGTAATCAGTCGGAACACTCCAGTTGCTTATCCACCCAGGTCCTGTTATTTAACAACGTTGGATTTTTTTGTCTGGCCCTATGTGAAAAATTCAATTTATCAGACACCAATACAAAATTTAGATGAGCTTACAGCAAGAATAATTCATAAATGCAACGAAATAAATAACTCGCAGCACATGCTCGAAAATGTGTCTCGAAGTTTACAAAAACGAGCAAGATTGTGTATAGAGCAAGGGGGTGGACATTTCGAACACTTGCTGTGAAAGAAATCTTGACGAAAAACCTGTAATTTACTTACCTTAATAAATTACAAATCAGTTGCAACTAAATACTTGTTCATTTTCACATTTTGTTGGGCCAAAATTTTTAACTACCGGAACTGTCACACAGTTTGACATACAGGTAAATGTCATTCAAAGCTCATTACAGCTGTCTGCAGACGGAATAGCTTTTTTTCTAGGCTTGCTGCAACTGACTTTTTAAAAAATCACTTTGTACCTCCACAAATAGAGAAAGACCCACAATTACATGGATAAATAGAGTGGGAGCAACAATGAGTGACAAAGCTATTGAGGAAGAAGAATGGAGGGATAGCAGGAGATGGCGATTAAAATGCTGGATGCAGCAGAAACTGTAGGACCCTCGCTCATACATACATACTACATAACACAACAAACAAATTAAAGTGTTACTTTACTTTAACAACTAAATTTAAGGGAAGTATCAAGTGTATGTTATTGCCTGAATACACTTAACCCTACAACTTCGTGTACATGCTATGAGTCGCCTTAGACACATCAGTCAAGAAGATGTTTTATTAAGAAATTAGTTGTTTCTAGTGAAATTTTTTATAACGTAGAGTTCAGAGTTTTGCCTGACTGTTGGTAAATTTTAGTTTTTGTTGGTTGGTATTCATGATCCTTGTAGTGCGGCTATAGAAAGTGAGTTGTAATTGCGTTGGTTTCCTAGGTAAGTGTTAATGTTTTGCTATGCTGGGCGACATGATTCAGTAATAATTGTGACACTTAGAAACACAAAGTGTATGTAGTAATGAACTTATTTGATTGAGAAAATATCAATACATAAATCAAAGTAACCTAAAACTAGTGGCTAGGCACCATTTATGTAAATTATATGGATGTCAATAACAGTACTACATAATACAGTCGAACCTCCATAAGTCGAAGTGCTACGGGAAAGGGTAAAAAGTTCGAATTATAGAAAATTCGAGTTATCGAATTTTACTAAATTATATACAGTAATACATACATATACAACACATACATGTAAAACTTGAAAAATAAAAAGTTAAAGTAACTTTATACATGTAATACATACGTGATTTTTATGTTTCACACAGAAGTCTAGTAGTGTTAACTGTTTCTTATCTATGAATTGAGCTCTCTCACAAAAACAGTTCAGATGGTGAGAATTTAGGAAGAGCGCCATTGTGCCTATACTCTCATAGTCATTGCACTCGTTGGTTTCAGTCTGTAAGATGTGGTTGATGATTTCATCTTCGGTTAAATGATCCGAAACGAGTATGTTTTCGTCGATTTTAACGTACTCCTCAAACGTGCAATCGCTAGATTTAGTGAGGTTATTTAAATCGATCCACATTGACAGAGGCATTTCATCTTCTTCGTCCCATAACTCTTCATTGTCATTTTCAGCTTTAGTAAACCCTGCTTTTCTGAAACAATTTGCAATTGTAGTTAATGTAACGTCACTCCATGCTTTATCAAGGATTCTTATACTATCCAGTAAGTTCGCGTTTGCCATTTCCTTATTTTCAAATGCTCGGATAGTTTTTAAAAGAATTCTTTTCCGGTAATTTTGTTTTAAACTTTGGATTATCCCCTGATCCATGGGTTGCAGCTTGGAAGTAACGTTAGGGGGAAAAAAAGACAACCTTTCTAGCTTGTAGATTGTTTGTAAGTTCTTTTGGATGTGCTGGACAATTGTCCAAAGAGCAGTATTTTGCGTTTCTGGGATGTAAATTTACAATCTATTTTATGAAGCCATTCTTCATACAGCTCACTAGTCATCCAAGACTTTTTATTAAACCGATACAAAACAGGTAAGCTTTTAATTCTGGTGAAACATCTTGGCTTCGCAGATTTTCCAATGACCAGTAGATCGAGCTTTTCATTGCCCGACATATTGGCGCAGACCATAACTGTAATACGCTCCTTGCTTTTTTCAGTGGCGGCTTGTACTGAAGGGCACAAGGGCACGTGCCCACCCAACCACCAAGATAAACACAGAAAGAAATTCGCAGTAATGTAACGTCTCGGAAAGACCCTGTAGATGAACTACGTTGTGTTGTGTTTGTTATTCTTTTTATGTAGCAACAGGTTCGAAATCTAAGTAGCTGAACTTGATAAATAAAACGCTGTAGAGGTTTAAAACATTTATTGTGTAAAAACCACCTCAAGGCCAAAACTGCGGCTGCAGGCCGACTTGTCATTCTTTACCCTCGGTATTCACCTGTACAGACTAGGGAAACTGCAGAAAACCTAGTCAGGGTAATATATCTTGTAAATTAGCTTGTCGAAGTTAAGGAAATCCCCCCCCCTCGGATTATTTCTCTCAGCACACCACAACATGACGTGGAGGAAATAGGAAGGATTGTAACCTGGCGGAAAAATCCTACAGGGGCGCCGGTCAAGCCAGAGCGCTCTACTGAAGGCGGGGAAAGGATGTAACGTCGCAGGAAAATCCCACAGAGGCGCCGGTCAAGCCAGAGCGCTCTACTGAAGGTGGGGAATGAATTTATCGTTGCAGGAAAATCCTTCAGGGGCGCCGGTCAAGCCAGAGCGCTCTACTGAAGGCGGGGAAAGGAAATGGATTAATTCGCAAAGGAAAATCTCGCAGAGCAATAGTTGAGACTATTTTCAAAATGCGGGGGTGATCTTGAACCAGTTGTAATGTATCTTGCAGGGCAGCATTTCTAACAATTGTTAAAAGGCAGAGGTTGAACTTTGAAAATGATGTGCTTCGATGAACGACTATAAAATAATTGTCATAATTGCAACAGTTCGTCCCTATTTATAGGAAGAAACTACGTGACCAAAACAAATTTATGACTTCTTGAAAAATATGTTCCCCAACTGAACCTTGAAATTTAACGCGAATAACGTAATAGTTCTGGGAAATTAAATAGAACTGCTGCAAAATCTTTCAAGTCGGCAAGCTTAACTCGCAAGAACGTACAATAATACAATAAATTACAAGAGATTCTAAATAGTGCAAGTTCCTAAAATTACGTGACTAAATTACAAAATAATAACCGAACTAAGATATGTGAACATAATATCTGTTTATAAACATCGTGACCCTCAAACTCGAGACCGCGAAGAACTGACCTAAGATTGCGTAATCTTACTACGACAAATAAACGGAAACGCAAATTCAATAACTAACTAAAATAATTTAAATTCAATTGCTATAAGGCTAGAAATATTCAAAAATAAAAGCGGTCCGGGGCGGACCCTCACAGTAATTCAGTGCATTATTTTAATTTCATTATTTTAACGATGGTATCAAATTTTCCTTCCGCAACACAAGCGCGGCTAACAGCCTCAAAACTATTTTCCGGGGATTTGTTCCCCATGCAGAGGTGATTTGGTTGGCTATCGGTTATCTTCGCTATACGCGATATACCAGGCCAATGGGGCACCGAGCGAAGCGTTCCCCATTTAAAGTTAACGTTTGACTTTCGACCGTAGTGTTTTGTTTCGCGCAATCGCGCGTGTGAATTCAAAGACGAACGTGACGTTTTTTCAATGATGGAAGTTAATTGCGTGCAAAATCTTTTAAAAAACCCGCTATCATTTGAGGAAAAACTTTTAATTAAGAAGAAAGGAAAGGCTTATTCCTGATCTTCAGATAAACTACAGTTCGACAAGTAAAACCCGAACGTACAATAGAAAATTCAACAAGAATATCTATGAAAAATACGATTGGATGTGCGGATGTTCAGTAACAAATAAACTGTTTTGTTTTATGTGCTTAATTTTTAAGAAAGAGGTTAGTGCGTGGAATAAACAAGGGGTGAATGATTTAAAACACATTGCAGAGAGGGCAAAGAAACACAAATCTTCCGTTTCTCACATGAATGCGTGCATGGATTTTAGTGTTTTAGGCAAAGTGGACATCCGTGAACAACTAGAGGGTGCTTATTTGCTACATAAAATTAAGTACAACGAAGACGTAGAAAAAAATCGTCATATTTTGCGCCGGTTAATTATGTGTATTAAATTTTGCGGCGCCTTTGAACTGGCGTTGCGAGGTCACGATGAGACATTAAGGTCAGAAAATCTAGGAATTTATGTAGGGTTAATCAACTTTGCTGCCGAATTAGACGCTGTGCTTGCAATACATAATATGAAAGGTTCACAAGTGTTTAAAGGCGTCTCAAAAACTATTCAGAACGAATTGCTAGATGCAATGTTGCAAATTTACAAGCAGGGAATATTAAAAGAAATTAAATCTGCAAATTTCATTGCTTTGGAGGCCGATGAAACTACAGACACTTCTAATCATCAGCAAATGGTTGTTATTATTCGATACGTGTTTAATGGACAAATTTTTGAACGCTTTTGGTCTTTGGTATAGGCATGCATTTCCACAAAAATATTTTGATGAAACTGTGAAATCTTATCCTATGTTGGACAGTGTAACATTGAAAAGTGAACTTTCAGCAATTTATGAGCGCGATGACATGTGTGACGTAGGTGGTATTTTGCCACTTTTAGTGTTCATAGCAGACAACAACCTAAAAAAGGTTTTGACGGAAACATACAAACTGTTGGATATTATTTGTACAACGCCCATGTCGACAGCAGAATGTGAACGATATTTTTCCACCCTCAAACGCATTAAAACTTTTCTGAGAAACACAATATCAGAAGATCGACTGAACGCATTGGCGGTCCTATCAATAGAAAAGAAGTTCGTCCAGTCTATCCCGGATTTTGACAACAAAGTCATAGACGTCTTTTCCAGCATGAAAAATAGGAGAATGGATTTTATGTACAAAAAATAGGTAAGTTTTTTCTTGTGCCCACCCTCTTTCTTAACTCACGAGCCGCCACTGGCTTTTTTTTACCCCTGCGACACTTCTCATGAAAATATTAATGTTTTATCAGGTAAGCACCTGTAGAACAAGTCCGATTCATCTGCGTTGAAAATATCATCGGGAGAGTACTGTGACATCAGGGTTTTCAAATGTTCTTTCCATATTTCACATTGTTCTTCCAAAATTTCAGCGCTCTCACCGCACAAAACCTTTTGCACAATGGAATTCCTTTTTTTGAATTTCTCCAACCAGCGTCGACTTGCCTTGAATTCGGGATAATTTAATTTTCTTGCGAATTCATCGGCTTTCTGCAAAAGTATCGGTCCAGATACAGGCAAATTTTGACCATGCACATCATGAAACCACTGAGTCATTGTTGTTTATAGCTTAGGATAACTAGAGTCTTTATAACGTTTTCGAGTACCACAAGCATAATTTTTATTTTCGAATGCTTTTTTAATGCTTTCTTTATTTTTGAGTATGGTTGACAGTGTAGTGGCCGGTGGTATCCCAAAAGCACCAGCAACGTCTTTTTTCTTTCTTGTGTCCTTTTCTACCTCTTCAATTAATCGAATTTTGAATATGCAACGATTTTAATTTGCGTTTACAGGTTTCCATCGTTAAAGTACCCCCTACTGCAACAGATCGGACGAAACTAACAAGGCAAGATTTCGGACAAGCAAGTTCCGTATCTTAAACATACAAATTATTAGTCGCATTCAATAACAAACAGCAACTTGAGAAATGCGAAACGGCACGTAATTTAACCCTTCGGTAGTAAGAAAAAACCACGGCTCAGCTTCCTTCAAGACAAGGCAGGCACAACTTGTGACGATACGATCCATAAATAAAATTTTAGGAAACTTCGAGTTATCGAGGTTCGAGATAAAGAGGTTCGACTGTAATACGATATTCAGTTTTTGACACCGGGTGTCAATCACTTGTACGCATGGTTTTTTTAGATTTTGTACTTTATGGTTCCCTATATGCCTACATGTAACATACCGAATAAATGTTGTATTTCTAATTTTTATGGCTGGTCGACAGTTGTTGACATCATGTCAATGATACCATAATAACTTAAACTATGCCATTATGAAATGCTTATGAGCGAAAAATTATGTCTGACAAATGATGGCCATTTTCACGAGCACAAATTTGAAGCCATTCTCGAAAGTTAGCGTCCACTCTTGCCAAAGTCTCTTGATCGATTTCTGCAATTTTGGCACATTGTAGTCTTCAATTCTTCGAGTGTTCGTGGTTTTCCTTCATAGACGCGTGATTTCAAGTATGCCCACAGATAAAAGTCACAGATGGAAAGGGTGAAATCACACGATTAGAGAATGCAGTTCGAACAGCAGTCATGGATGCTCTCGCTGTATGGGCAGTGGCCCGATCCTGTTGAAACCATACTGACGCCCTATTTATTCCTCGTCTGAGAAGCTCTGGCAGGAAACAGGTTTCAAACATGTAGTCATAGCGGTATGAATTAACCGTTACCATTACTCCTTCAAAAAAGAAAGGCCCAAAAATTCCGCACTTCCCAATACCTCACCAAACAGTCACTTTTAGGCTGTGTAGTGGTCGCTGATGTATTCCATGGGGGTTTTCTGAAACCCAGAATCGGCAGTTTTGTTCATTAACTGCCCCATTAAGATGGAAATGGGCTTCATCGCTCATTATGATGGTCAAATCATAATTTTTTTCAAACATGTTGAGCACTGGTTGACAAAAAGTGAGACGTTGTTGGTAGTCCTCTCATTGAACTGTTGGACTATCATAATTTTATACGGATGAAACTAAGGCCCGGTCTTTCCACCTCCTAATAAACATCCTAATAACTTTTATTCAGCTACTAACTGTTGAAAGCGTCTTTCCACTTACCAATAGTACTTATTTAGCTACTAGTGAGCGTTAATAGCCAGTTAACTTATTAGGTGGATGAACCTCCTATTAAAGTCTAAAAGCTGCTATTAACTAGTGCACGCGTGCGCATCAATGCCCAGCTGAGCTGTATTATTTGACGCGTGATTATTTACATAACCTAAAAATTACGTATCCGCGAAGAATGGATGTTTTCGAGGATTTTGACGATATTTTAGACAATGATCTCGCGGAAATTGTCGAGTTTATAAATCCTGAATGTCACCCATACACCGTACGTCCAAGGCCAAATAATTTAGAAAGATGGAATGAAGCTGAATTTGTGAGGCGGTTTCGCATATCAGACAGCATCAGTTTTTTTATTTTCGATAATAAATGAATATCGCAAAGCAATATCTATTAAAAATCTCACCTCTAATTCGGTGAAATTTACCGCCCTTTCCGTTTTCACTTTATTCATATTCGTTAATACAGGAAAAATTTAAAATATAATTTCGATAAGACACTCGACAACCATGAGGTATACCCAATAATGCAGGCAAAAATGCAGGACTTGCAATAATTTTATGATCCCATCTGACATGCAGATGAACGCATTCTGCTGTTAGAAGCACGTACATTTTTAAATTTTATATTTCGCGATATTATTTGGTGCCATATACTGCATCCTTGTCTTTATTATATTTTGGGCATGAAGCTTGCTTGCTCTAACGAAGTGAGATGAAGTTGTCCTTTAGTTGCTTTATAGTTACCGTTGTTACCAACATAAGAGAAAGTATTACTCTGAACCTTAA
>JABXWE010103077.1:0-21120 GCA_014611495.1 Limonius californicus | reverse complement strand
GGGCCTAAATGACGAATTTTCAAAATTTTGGAAATTTTCAAAAAATTATTTCTCAAAAACTGCTCCAAGGAATTTTTTTAAACTTCATATGTCGACAGACCTCGCAAGGGGCTATCGATATGTTTTTTGAAGAACTCCGTAATTTTCCTGTGGCGCCCTCTACGAAGCTTGGAAGTTTGAAACTTCAAACTCCTGTAATTAATAAAACGAAAAAAGATAGGAAGCTGGGGTTTTCACTGAATCGCTCAGTACGTAATGGAGCATATGAATATGCAAAGAAATATTACACTCGTGGATATATGTAAGCGCACCGGCCCCCTCCCCCCTCTTTTTTAGAAAAATATTTTTTTTATTCTAACGGTTGTTATTTGTTTGCGCCAAAGAATCTTTTTTCGCGAAAATAAAAAAATCGATTTTTTATGCCCTACAAAATATAATTTCCAGGGACTTAAAAATTTTACCTCGGTAGCAATAGCGATCGGTACTAGTTAGACCGCGCGACGGCCTAGCGGTACGGACAGCCCTGCGCACTTTGGTTCAGAACCATTGCCATACTGTCGCGCTACATTCATTTCTTTAACCGGTATTACAACAACAAGTTATAAATTATTTATCAAAATTTTGTGTTTAATACTTAATTTTCGAAATCGAGATTTTAACGGAAATATCCGTTTTAGGTCTCTAGGAATCCAAAAAAGTGGTTTTTAAAAAATGTCTGTCTGTTATAAAATCACAGCAAACTCAATTTGCAGTCACAATAGCACGTATATAGTAGAGAATGAAGTATGGCTGGTTGCATATTAAAAGGAAATTAAGGGGCACCGCAGATATTTGGCGGGACTTCTTACAAGCCTTGTAAGTCTATTCGTTACGAGGCAAGGTTTTAGGATAGCGCTTGAACAACCGTTTTCAGGAAAATAACTCTACTGTTGAATAAAGATGATATGAACAGTTTCCAGTATGGGAAAGTCCAGGGAGGCAGTCGCGTCCACTTATTATTATATGAAACATTGAAAAGCTGCATTTTATCAACGATTTACAAAAACAAAAGTTTAAAAATCTTTTGTTTCATTTGGCTTAAAGCGGAGCGGAGATATCTTGCATGGTCTTTTACAGCGGGAGCTCATGACAGGTTAACTATTCTGTTTGCAATTAGTTCTGGATTCTTATTTGTAGGTACAGATGCATCACGCAGTTTTCACAGTAAGGTCCAGGCTTTGCGGCCTGGGGCATCGGTGGAGTAGTGCGGATACGCGTTGCCACTCGAGGACACAGCGAAATGTGGCCGATCGGCTGGGGTGTTCGAATCCCGACTGGGGCGACCGCATTTCGCTTAGTTAAGTTTAGGGTGCATGTTGCATGAATGTTTAGTATGTAAGGGACGCCTGCACCCCCTGAAGTAAAGCGAAAGCGGTTCTGGGCGGGGGGGCGGTAGTATGAATGAATGAAAAAAAAAAGAAAAGGCTTTACGACTTGAGTGTTTTAAGTCCATATTATTTGTTGTAGACTACCATCTACGTCTTCGCTCACTATTTAAGGATAGCAATAGTTCGTTGGCAGTAGTTTGTGATTGCGATCTTCTTAATTCTTTATATAGTTTTCCGTATCTGGAATCCAGCACGGTATGTATTCCTCGCGTAAACCTCATGGTATGGTTTTTCGTGCAGCGGATCTTTCGTAGTTTTCAGGCTTGATTAAAATAATTATTTTATCGGGGATCCCTAATTCATACATTGCTGCCACCAGGTAGCTCCGTTTTACACTGTCGTATGATTTTCTGAAATCCATGTACGACTAAGGTACATAAATGTTGTGCTCGTAAAATGTTTCTAGGCTTCTTCTGATATTGTCCGATGTATATCTATTCTTACTTAACCAACTTTGGTAATCCTCCAAAATTTGTTCTGTGTATTTCTCGATTGTCTCTGCTATGATTATTTTGTAAACCACGCCGAGCAATAAGATACCCCTGTAATTATCACAATTTAACTTATGGCATTTTTTAAAAATCCGGCAAGTTAACACACTATTCCATGTTGCCGGTAGCTCTTCGTTCTCCCATATTTCCTTCATCAAAGTGTGATTTTTTGGCCATTGTATCTTCCGCATATTTTATTAGCTCGGGCCATTTTCTCCTGGCGTCTAAATTGTGTATTCCTTTAGTCAAATACGTATGTACGGTCCAGTTTGTTAAGCAGTGGTTTTTGCCTACTGTAAATATTACTTACATGTACGCTCAACAAATAAATATTTGTAAAATATACGTAGCTCATAACATCTGTTAAGAATGCAAGGTTTAGGCGGGAGGGTAACGAAGTTCTCCGACCATGGAAGTGTTTTTTGGAATGTTAAGAGTAAACAGGGACAATGGGGTGTAGAATGCCGAGCAGGGTAGTCTACAAGAGGCAGTGTTGGTGGCAAGTAGTCCTGACAGTATGCCCTGATTAGTAGCTCTGCAACCCCACAGCTGGTTCTTACAATTTAAGTCTCCAACTACTAAAGTGGAGTGCGAGGTATTGAATGTACTATATAAGTCTTGCTAGGCTAGCCGTTTGTTTGGTTGTTTGTATGCACTCAGATCACAGATGATATGTAACTATTTTGCCGTTATTTACTTTCAGATCCTCCGCAACAGTTTCTAGACTTACGCACTTGTAGTCGGGTAGTGGTGTAACTGATAATGCGTTTTTGGCGACAATAGCTACTCCACCAGCAGCTGTGGGTGAATCTCTCTCTCTTCTGAAGATTTTATATCCTGGAATTTTGGATGGGACATCAGCTATTAAGTGTGTTTCTGTGACGCAGGCCAAGTCGATGTTATGTCTAGCCAAAAATGCAATTAGTATGGACCTCTGACGTTTTATGCCGTCAGCATTCCAGTTTAAAATATTGATGTTATTTATGATGTTTGTTCAAAAGTTATTAGAAAAAATCAAAAATAAATATTTAACTTTGACACCTTGTATTTCGGTTATTATTGACATTTGGACTATGGTTTATTAGACAAATCGTAATATTTGTACACAAAGAATCTGCTATTACCGTATGGCCCCTTAGTTCTGGGACACCCTGTATATATTATATAAGATTGCGCTTGCGGCTTACTTTTCCGGTTTTCCTGATAAGTACAAAAAATTGTACCTGTTAGGAGTTTTACAGAGTATAATCGCAGTTCTTGCAGTATTTAATTACTTACTATAACTGATATTTGCCATTCAAAAATAAATGTTTTGGGAAATATAATCAGTACCCAAATATACAGCGCCACCAACCAAACAAGTCCATCGGAAAATATGTCAACTAATTTTAAAAATTCGTGGCGGTAAAAGTTTCAGCCAATACCTACAAGTTCTGCCGGCGTTGTACCTTCCCTGACAAAAGTGAAAGTAGCTGGCAAATTGACAGGTTATCACGTATTTGTGTTTCTTAAATTTCTCTGCTTTCGTTCATCTTTATAAAAGAAATCAGTCTTTTTTAAGACTATTTTTGTTCGTCTTATTCGAAATAAGGTAGTCATATATTTTATAGATAATTTAAAGTATTTTTAAAATGAAACTATCGCATAACCTCAAAATAGGAAGCTAGTGACGACGATAGTGTTTAATTAGTTTTAAATATACACTTTTTTGTAATTTATAAAAAATGTTTTGTAATTTTGGTTCTTTTCACAAAAATTTTCTTTCTGCTGTAATTAATTAATAAAATAAAAATAAAATTTCTTTATTTATTTCCTTCTCAAATCTAATTTTGGTACTTGTCTACTAAATTTTCTTTTAACAGTTTTAAGTAATTTATATGGGAACGTAGGTACATACGAAAAATTAATAAACTTGCAAATACACAATGTTACACGTTTAAATTTACCGCCAAAGTACTACTGACGCTGAGTGTACCTCTAAAATACAGCGACACCATACCACGCCTACCCAAGAGACTTGTTTGCTTGGTAGCACTGTAGTTAAAAACTTCATAACAATCATCTTGAACTAGTTGGATACCAACCGAGGGGGTGAAATTAGACAAAGTGACATATAATAGTTCATGGATTTACATAATTTTTGATCTACATAAATAGCTGGCCAGCGAGTTGCAATTATTAATAATTTACGCGTAGAAGATTAGGAAATTTAATTTTTAGTAAACGGTCAACGTCAACCACTTGCCTTGTTTGTCAAAGTCCGGACCTGTGTGAAACTGACTACAACAAAGTTCTATTTTTATGTTTAAATAAAATGTTTGCAAATGCCGCAAACAGCTTACTTTGTAAGAGAATATTGGTACAAATTATTTTCTTCAAATTAATAGTTTATGAAATTAAATAAATGGCATCTCCACAAGAAGTGTTCTTCAATTTTGAACACCAACAGGTTGTCCGATTCACTCTATCCTATGTGTTATGCTGCAAATATTAGACAAAGTGAGCATGACGGAGGCAACGCGTGTGAGTCATATTGCGGTTGTTTATGTTTATTTTTATGCATAAAAGAGGTTATCTTTCGTAATGACTTATTTTAAAGAATTTTAAAAGTGCCTTGCCTTTGAAATATGTAAAAAAGTGAAATCATGCATCCCGAAAAGAAAAAAAGGAGGCTGTTTTTCATGTAAAGTAATATCCGTTTGCACTTTTATTGGCATAGGAAGCTATTTGATTTACACGGGAAGGTCACAACCAACAGGGTCAAAATATGCCATGTATTTTATAGGAACAGGTGAGAAAAAACAACATTAAATAAATAGTCTAACTTTACAATATCTTGATTATAGTTGCAGCTGCCTTAGGAGTTGGAGAAATGTTCGATAAATCACCTCTCCGATAATGACCCAGGGAAGAAATTGTTTTAAACTCCAAAAAAGTCGAGTATGTGTTTTAAATAGGCGACATTATATTGTATTTAAATATAAAATATATATTTTTTAATAAGAATGTCTTATTTGTGCAAGATATTTAATTTAGTTTTAATTGGCATGTTTAACATATTAATGTACAAAATAACTACAAAGTTGTCTAGTTCCATTTTTAATAATCATAATAATAACAATTAACAACTGACGCAACAGCGCAGACCCTTAGAATGGTCTAAATATTACAAGTTAATTACAATATGTACAAAGTATTTTAAATTTTAAAGCTATATTTCACACATTTTTTCATCTTTCAGTACAGAATATAATTACATAATGCAAATTTTATTATTAGATTATTTCCCAACTTTACCCAATTTTGTATCAGTTTTGGGATTAGCGGTTATACTTTGCGCAGCTACCACCAGTTCATTAGCTTTTGTTTGCAGATCCCTTAAATTTTGTATATAGAGCAGAGTCAAGATTTTTGCTGCACGATTCAGTAAAACATCTCCTAAATCATACCCCAGATCAGCATCTTGAAATGGAAATGGCGTTCCCTAAAAATAAGTTTAGTAAAATTAAATTTATTGTTTAGTATTAATATCCATACCTTTATGATGTACTCATTTGGGTTGTCTATCGCATTTCGACTAAGTCTATTACAAACTACCTTGCTTATAGCCTTTAAAGTTATTAATGGATTGGGATGTGGTGAAATTTTTAACATTTGAGCAAGTGTTTTTACTCCACTCTCAAAATCCTTGCCACCAACTGCAATTTGTATTTTGGATTTCTAAATTTATGTTAATAAACAACAACTTACAATCTAAATGATCGAGAGGATTGTCAGCTACTACATTAGGAGTGTTGACTGCTTTCACATTTTCAACAGCATGTTTTTCGTAAGTTATTTCTGAAACATTTCAAGTTTTAAAGCAATTTTATTAAATGTATTTTCATAATTTTCTCACTTTTACTACTATATTCTAATTCAAGAGCATATTTTATTAACCAGTCGAGTTCATCGGTGATTATATTGCTTGTAATGGGGCATGCAAGATCCAGCTTGTATTTATCATAGCCTTTCTTCCAATCCGATGAATTTATATCGTTAATACTTTTCCGGGCTTCAGGTTTATATTTTTTAATCTTATTTTCTTCCAGCCAAAGTATTAGTTTTCGTAGTTCATTTTCATCTGTAGGTAGTAGGTTAGAAAAAAGGACTTCATCACAGTTGAAAATAAAAACCTTACCGCTTGTATTTAGTCTATCAATTTGGGGATAATCAAGTGCGGACAGTTTTCGTTTGAACATTATATTTTTCAAAATTATCTTAAAAATCCTTAAGCCGGTCTTTGCAAATTGTAACGTCAAAATGCAACAACAATGCAGATGTCAATTTTTTGGTGACCCTAGGTAGTGACTAAAGTACCATTTAAAGAATTAATTCTTATAATACAAATTTCTCCTAATTTATATGCCTGCACAGATGTATCAAATTTTGTACTTAATATACGAACATAATGGCTTTACAACTTTTGTTTAATTTGTAATTTTAATTCAAGAAAACTGCAAAGGAATAGATTTTTCTAATAAATTAAACACTTTCGGAGAATGAAATCAGGTACGTTTTATTATTATTTTTTTAATAACACAACAAGCACATCACATAAATAAACTCTTCAATTACATGAGTATCGTTGGAATTACTTAACCTCATAATACTATGTAAACAAACTGTAGCCACACCCACATTTAGCAAAATTCGACTTTAATAGTTTACAATTTAAAATTCGGAGCAAACAATTAAAACGTGCTTCCACTTTGAGCACTTTGAATCGACTGAAATCCAAAATCACGTTCAAAAACCGCCTTCTACTTTAAAATGCACCAATGGTTTCACAGAAAATAATCTTTTAGATCATCAGTTGTTTTACAACATTTAAAACTTGCTAATAACAAGATTAATACTTTTTAAATCATCAAAAAAAAAAATGATATTTGTTATCTTTACAAATTTACAAAACTTTTGATACCAAATACATCAAAATTCACGACAAAAAATTTACACGTATATAAATATTCAATTTTAGACAAAATACATTAGATAAGCTATAGAATTATGAAAAACAATTACAAAACTCGACAATACAATGAAATACCCACAAATACAACTTCCACATCTATTAATAACAATGTAAATAAAAAATTAAGATTCTAACCTCACAAATAAAATATTTTCCCAACTTTCATTATTTGTAAATAAACAATGTAATTCATATACACAAAATTACTTCAAAACTTCCTTTATACAGTACATAAACTAAATAAAACAACAATAATCTTTTACAATTCAAATAAACCTTTGTACACACAAATTTATAATATGTAAAAATACCAATTTACAATAATTTACATTATAGGCCTCCCAAACTTGCCCAGGATACCCCAAATCATCGTCTACACCGAACATAGACGTCCCCAACACTATTCCCTAAGGAATATCCACAAAAACTTCACTTCAATCACTAATAAGGCACTACGTAGCACATTCCGAAGATTGTACAAGACCTTTTATTCTAATCAGGTTTACATTTGTTGTTTATAATAATAATTTCTCTTCATATAACATAGTTTACTTAATAACCAAGTTAATTCAACTCAATTTCAGGTATCATCTAAATTTCTACCTCCAGAATAGTATCCTTTTACATATTATATAAGTATTACAAAGCAAAAATCACATCATATAAGTATAGTCTAGAATAATTACATAATTTAGGGTAAATAACATGGCAATATATATATATATATATATATATTATATTGTTGTGATGCCTCCAACCTTAATACGTTGAGCAACCAAAGAAGGAAATTACTGTGATAATTAACCGATTTAATTCCAGGACAAAACAACGTATTAAAATTAATGAAGGTAACTCACATTCTATACCACGACTATAAGAAACTCTCAGGGTAAAATGCTGTATCAAGGTTTTGAAACTCACCACGACTCTGTTTAATTTAGAAAAAGTAAAGAATGTACGATGATCACTATAGAGGAAGTCTTAATTTAAAATCCATTACATGAATGCCCTCTGAATTTACAAAATTACCGAATTACTGTCTAAAGATATAAAAAGCACAATTGAATCTTCTCTATTATGGTCAGAACTTAAGTTTAATGTATCACCCATCTTGTCGGTCGTTACAAAGATTGTTCACTGACCTCTTTTTTCGGTAAATCCCACCAATCAGGCCCAAAACACTCCTTCCAGCTGCCCAGAAGTGTACTAACAACCAATTCGGCTCCGACTGGTACTCTCTCCACTATTGCCCTCATATCCAAACTTGCAGACCTCTAATTTAACTCTAGCACCTACTAACTTCTCCAGGATATAAATCGCCGTTAAACTTTCACAAGTGAATATTCTTGTTTAAGAACAAATTTAAATATATCCACTATTCCTTAGAAAATTCATTTACTAGCTTACAGAAAGCATTTGCAACATTCTATGTAGTGAAATTCATTAAACATCTATCTCATTCCAAGACTTTTACACGAGGTACAAAAATACACCCCTCTTTGTTTTTCTAATTTTTTCGTAACTAAAAAATAATAATTTTTATTTTTCCTCCTACCAATGAGGTTAAACATTTCCAATCAAGACCTCCTATCTACTAACAAATCATACAATACCTACCAACCATAGCAAACTGCATGTACTGATTAGAAATTACTCTCCATTCCTTCCTACTCTAAAGAAAATAAATAAATTAGATAAAATGTGCTTTTGAATTGATTTAGGCCAAAAAGGAGACATACTACAGAGAGCACTAAATCCCAACACACATCACCCCTGGTTCACTATCATCGATATAAGATTTATGGAACGAAAATGAAATACTGATGTACCTTCACACCCCAATATGATATCACAGCAATATATATTCGCGATTTCGACTATCGATGGGGGCGCTGCTGTACCGGGAGTCACGTGACGAGCAAGTCATAACTGTTCTGACGTTTGTCGTAAGTGTACGTTGTTGTTTAGTGGTTTGTTATATTGATGTGCTAAATAAATACGTTATTATTATTATTAATTAAGTTGATTGTGAATTAAAATACTATCGCTAGGTATGTAAAGCAACATTCAAAGTTTTCTCGATTGTGTAAGTATTTCTATTTAGTAGTTTTTGTTGTAGAAGGATCTAAAGAATGGGTTAGGTTGTCAACAAAAATATTTACAATTAATTTATTCTGTGTTTTAAGGATTATTGCTTTTCTAAGAATGGGTACAATTTTCAAGTATCTTAATGCTACTCCAGACAGCCGTTGTGTTGCTTTTTGCAAAGCAACTAATTAAGTGTGGCTTGGGAAATGTCGAAGACTGCAAATACGAGATTATTGCTCTCTGTTTGCAAACAAGTGCACTTGCTGACAAGCCCTACGAATTAAAAGGCTAATTATTAGTTAAAGAAGGTGTTGTGGAGGTCAATAATTTTATATGTAGCTGCAAAACAAGTCTGTCAGGAGTGTGCAAACATGTGTCAGCATGTCTGTTTTATTACAGCAGGTATAGTGTTTGGTGTAATCCCATTTTATATACTTTAAAATCGTATTTTTTATTTTCTGTAATTTTTATGGTATGACAACCATATACACAACAATTGGTTTTGTCAACTTTCTATCTTACACTCATTTTAACTTTATTTATCAAAAATGATTTCATTACCAAACGGACTCGTGACGCTAGTTATGACTAGCACAGTTTGCACATACTGCCACCAGGTAGCGTTTTCTTATTTGGAATCGTGATATAAGAACCACAGAAAGGAGCAGCTTTTGGGGAATTTAATTTTTTGTCTAGTGCATTGACACTGACACGCAGTGCAACGCGTGCGCTATATGAGTGCTAGATGGTGTTATCATTTGTGTAGGTTGTTCGTGTGTCGTGTACAAATTTGTTTTCTTTTTACACTCCGTTATTTAAAGAATTTTAATTAGGTATGTATGGCACGTAATTCCACCATGTAACAACTATGAAAGTTAATTTCTTCGCGAAAATGTTTTTTTATCATAGTACCGGTAGGTGCATTCACTTTCTCACCGCCTTCCATGATTTTGCTACGTGGCCTTGACTGTTCTTGTCTTTTCGCAACATTTAGGCATTTAAAATTATATCGAACGGCGTGGCATTTCGAATCATTCGAATTTGTTTTTAAGTAAATAAAGCTCAATTATGTGAGGGCTCGTTTGTTTTTTAGGGATATGTGCCCGCCCACTTTTTTGCTTCGTTTTTTCGAGGACAAGAAAAGTGTAGATGTCCTGAATACTTGTTCTTTTTGTATTATGTTTCACTGAATTTTCCCACGGGTCTTTTCTTTCTTGTAACGCGTACATGAATGGCCATAAATTATTTAAATTAATGGGAACGAATTTTTGATGGAATTAGAAAGTAATCTGGTCAATGCAATACTGCAGTTTGATTGTGTTATCAGAAAATAATTCGCAAGGCATGCTTATTTGTCCCATCATGAATTATCATGCACGAGTCGCTTCTAATCATCAATAAGAGGGTTTCATACATTGTCAGCATCTATGAAGATAAACGTTTATTTGCCCATATACATTTTAGACAGTCTATTACAGTAGTAGATACACTGTAGGAATCTCCGAAATGGTAAGAGATAGAAAGTCAGTTCAATTGTTTTGCTATTTTTGTTTTTCCCAAAATATACATACATTTCTTTCTAGATAAGACTGAAAAATTGCTATTTGGCCAATTTCGTTGAAACTAGCTAACTCGGTTAGGAGTCGAAATACAGAAAAACTAAAAAAAAAGGAATTGTAAATACTTGTTAGTAGCATAAACTTATATTTTATTATACTAATTATACTATGTAAGGGTTGAAATTGTTATTTTTATAAATTTACATTTAGGAAAATCACTTCTACAGAAACAAATGAGTGACAAATTTATAAGGAATAAACAATCAAATAAGTTTTGGTGTCAAATTCAAACTACTACTACTACTAACTAGTTGTAAACTGGCCTCAGTGTTCTAGTGGTTAATGCCCTTACCTTTAGATCCAAGGATTCCAATCCGGCTGAGGTTTTTGAGATTTTTCTAGCGGTGAAAAATTTAAAAGTGGACCTTCTGTTAAACAGTAAAGTTGTAGGTCCCGTGCCACTACGATGTGTGACACGTTAAAAATCACTACTGGGGTTGGAGCTATTCCAGATAGACCCAATCAAAACAAACGAATAAACTAGTAATACTTGCAAAATATATTTTTTCACATTTCATTTGTTTATTTTAAGAGAGAGAGAGAAAGAGAAAGAGATAAATTTGCATTTTTTACATGACATCCATATCTGTTTTTTACTTCAGTTTACTAATGTCCTTTTTTAACCTAAGGGCTGAGATATTTTTATGGATTTATATTCAAGGGAAATACTTTAACAAAGCAAATTACTGAAGAATTTATAAGGAGTAAGTAATTGCGTAATTGTTAGCTGTCAAAATAGCTTCTTTCGGTCGACGTACGTATTTTAAGACCTGTAGAAATATTTAAAAAAATACTTTTATTAACATAATTAAAGTACGAATAGTAAATCTGTTTTCTCATTTTTAGAAGTTTGCATTTTCAATAACAAATATTGAAGAAGAACACTTGAAATGTAATGGCAAAAAACATATAATTTGTAATTGTTTTATAGAATTGGTCCTCTTGTTCATTTATATTTATTTGTTCTTATTAGAAAGGTTTTGTTTCAATAGCTCCCTAGTTATTGACAAGCCTTTATATCTTTGAAAGATGAAAAAGTATCTGTTACATTTATCTTTAGAATTTTTTTTTATTTCTACTATTATATGAATTATTTAATATCAAATGCAATTTTTTGCTCATATTTAGTGAACTATAAAAATTGTGGGAAAACAAAAAAAGAATTACGGTAGGTACAGTTCCAAGTGGACAATTTTCGTCTCATTTAAGCAATTCTTTATCTCTTACCATTCCAGATCCTTGTGTACTTGTTACAACTAACCGTTTACACATTCAGCATTTCCTGTGAACTATTTGCTTCATGTTATTACATAACAATTTTTTTCACATGGGAGCTTGCTTGTATTTCAAATTATAATGAGGAGAAAATTCTAATTGAATTTGTTATAACAGAACATTATTTATTTAGTAAACATTCCTTTACCTCTACTCTCACATTATTTAAAGTGGAAATTTTTATTCCTTTCACTTAAAATGCAGCAGTTAATGTGCATTATATTTTCCTTGCATTGATGAAAACTGAATATGTTCAATTTTTGAATTCAGAACCATGGATGTCCAAACAGCCCTTATCGGTGTAGCAGTCTTCATTGTGTCTGCTGGTGTTTTGTTATTTATTTCCATGTTTGGCATGAAAGAGAAAAGCTATGAAGAAGCATTAGCTGAGCAACGTCAGCAAGCAAATGCATTATTGGGGACTCACCCTCGCCCAAAACCTAAAGAAAAAAAAGTGAAAAAGGCTAACAAGAAGGTAACGTTTTGCTATTCTTTCGCCTTTCCCGCTACTGTCAGGTTTGTTTATTTGATGTTCAGGTGAAAGAAAAGCAGCACACTGTTGCCCCTGAATCTGAAACGGCAGAGGAATCGGAAGATACCGAATCTCCATCATCCTCAACATCTTCTGCAGCTCATACTCATCAGAAGTTGCATGTGGAGTTTAAGGAACCCACTGTGGTGGAGGAAGCTTCTGTAGCAGAAACCCAAGAAAAACAAGTTCTCAGCAAGGTAAGGCTTTGAATTTTTTTTTAAATGTGATGTTTTGTTGGCTTCATGTATTTGTGTACGTATTTAAGATAATGGTGTTGTTTTGCAGATTAAAATAAGAGTATGTGTTTGTTTGCAAGACCAAGTTATTTTTAATGCTGATAATTGCTAACTGTGGTTAAAATTAGCAGAGAGTGAACGATTTCAATAAAGTACTTGCATATGACAGAAAATAATTTTGTGATCATCTTGTCCAACTGAAAACACATCAAAATTTATTGTATTATAGCAGGGGTGTCCAAACTTTTTACCGCAAGGGCTAGATTGGGATTTAAATCCATTAGAAGCGGGCCACATGAATACGTGAATTAAAAAATCTCATTATGACTAAGGCAGCATTGAATTTTATATTTTACAGTTAATTACAGATACACCGATACTAAACAAACAGCTAAATTATACATATTTAGAAAATTATTTCATGCAACTTTTAATGGGAATGATGGAACTGTGTTTTTTGCTGAAGAATTTCTTTAAAGTTGGGGTTGAAATCTGAAACACCAATTATAAGCAATGATTGCAAATGATCATCCGATAAATTTGCCCTGTACTTTGATTTCAGATACTTCATCCTGGAAAAAGTTTGTTCGCACATATAGGTAGTCCCAAACATAGAAATAAATTTACAAGCAAATTTCTTCCTTGTATTTATCCTTGATTTGATCGTTAGCTTGAAGATCAAGAATTTCCATTTGAAACTGACTTGAAACGTCGGCAACGTTGCAGTCAAATGGATTTTGAAACAGCCGAATTTCCTTTGAATTCATGTCAAGGTCAGAAAATCGCTTTTGAAATTCTTGTTTTAAATCCGCGATGACTTTCACTGCAAATCTGGTTGGAAATTGTTCTTCAGTTTCTGTATTCAATTCTCGATTCTTTCTTTTTCCCCCTCTACTCACCAATACAAAGACAGCCCACAGAATCTGTGTATTCGTGCACCCTCGCTATTCGCCTGCCTTCGTACCAATTCGGTAGTTACCGAACAATAGCCGCAAAACAATATTTTTACGACTGTAAATGTAAGTAAAATCTTATATATTCATTTTTATTATTTTTAAAAATTAAAAATCCCTTTTTTATTGAATATGATTATTGCATTTTTTCAATTTTCGATATACATTGTTGAAAATCATACGGGTTCGCGCGAAAAATCAGTATTTTTCAAAAACCTTCGCGGGCCGGATAAAATTACCTGCCGGGCCGGGTCTGGCCCGCGGGCCGTAGTTTGGACACCTCTGTATTATAGCAATTCAACAATGAATTCTTACAATTTAGGTTAACATTCTTTTTTGTATTGAAATTTGTCAGAATTATTCTAAACAAAGAAATTGTTTTTAAAGGCGTGGTATTTTATAGGAATCTGTTCAAAAGTCCATAGTTGAAATAACATATATAAAGTGATATTCAGTTAACAGTTTAAGATAATAATAATCACAATGTTGACGGTATTTATTTCAGGTTTCATGTGGATTTCAACGTTTTGCATGTTTTTTCAAAAACCATATTGTAGTTAGGGAAACAGCACACTCATCTTAATTTTGAAATTGATTCTGGTCTTCTATTCCAAAACTCAATTTGTTTATTAAGTAAGGCGAGAAACAAATAACGAATTGATATTAATTGTTTTATTTTTATGTACTGCGTATTTTCTGCCTCTGATTAAACTTTAATTTTTTTAAATTAAATATAATTATGTGCAACTAGAAAACCTGCAAATGTATTAAATAAATGTGCAAAAAATTTAAATTCGCTTATAAACAATGAGTAAAGCACTCGAGATATAATGATAATTGGCAATTGATTATTTCATTTGTTTATGTTTTATTTTCAGCCTAGAATTTTTGATACTGGTCAAGAATATGGGTCCCAAACCATGTTTTAATTTATGTTATAATTAGATAATGTAAACATTTGCTAACCTAACCTAACCTAACCTAACCTAATCTAACCTAACCTAGTACTGGTCAAGGTTAGGTTAGGTTAGGTTAGGGTAGCAAATGTTTACATTATCTAATTAGAACATAAATTAGAACATGGTTTGGGACCCATATTCTTGACCAGTGCCGAATTTTTTGTGTATGTTTTGCTCCTTGGGGATAAAATGGTTTTAATTTTAATTTAAATCTTGTCAGATTAATTTTTAAACATATTACAAAAATCTAAACGTAGTTGTTTTATATTTATAATTTAATACATATGTAAATTTTTATGCCGCATGTGAATTAACAGTGAGGAACATTTTACAATGAGTAAACCAGTTAAAATATAATGATAATTGTCTATTGTTCATTTCATATACTTATTTATTTTTTATTGTAGGTCTGAAATTTTTCTTTCCTTATAGGAGAAAAGCATTTTAATTGTAATTTAAATTTTGGTGGTCGAAAATTTTTAAATTAATTTCACAATCTTAATGTTTGACATATTTAAACTGGAATGCCAAAATAAAAATAGTTAGAAACATATTTATTACAAAAAAAACAAACCGTAATTCTCATGTTCAACAATGAATAAAAATTAATTTATGAAAATTGTATAAATGGGTTTTTTATTTTTGCTTGATTCGATAAAAAACTATACTTTTCTATTAATTATAAATATCATTCAATAAATGAAATGGTAGTGCATGCTGTAAATCGCTTGCTTTCCAGCAGAAGCGTGGAAAAAAGGATAAGGTGCGGCCTATTCTGATCCATAAGTCGGCGGAAAATCCTGTGATAATTGATCCTATAGCAGTCCCTCCTGCAAATCATTTTGAACAGCTACATCCTAAAGATGAATTCGAACTGTTACATTCACATTTGCATACTGTAAGTGGAGCTAACACCTCATGCTCATCTTTATGTACTAACATGGTGTTCTTTTTTTGCTGTTGCTGCTGAATTCAAAGGAATGTATTTAAAGCTTCACCATGTGTTTTCACTATTTTTTTAAATTAAACACGTAATTTAAAATTAAGTAGATCAAACAAAACACAATACTGCTGGATCTTTTTAATTGTTTGAGAATTACATGGCAAGGCTTTAAATTGAAACGTAGAAAATAACCTTGAGTTGTCATTTAGTAAAACAAATGCTCATTATTGTGCTTATTTTTGCTTAAGTGCGTAATTGGTCTGAATTCTTTTTAAAAACTCATATCATGTAATTATAAATGAATATTAATATGGCACGGGTAACTGGTAGTTTTAGCTATTTTTAGTTAGCTGTGGTCATAGTTTCATTAGTTGATATAATTGCATGCAGAGGTTATTGTGTAACTGGTTATTATTTTTTAATATTTAAGGCAAGGTCTTGGGAACTGTACTTTGCGTTTTTTGTATTACTATTTTTTTTTCTTTCAGCAATAATTTATAGCGGAACATAAATGAAACTTGATTCTCTTGCAGTCCTGGTACACATTTTTACGATTAAAAATAAATCACTAATGATTTGAAGGTTGCTGTTTGAAACTGATATTAAAGTTTGTATTTTACATAGAACAAACTTAATTTTTGTATGTTTTAAAATTACATTACAGCAGTTAACGTCAAATAAATCACGATTTTGAAGTAATAGAATGAAAATTTAACTGTAGAAGAATAATCGAAGGTTATACAATTAACTTTAAATTTGTACATTTCATAGTAAACTACCAAATAGGACAGTTTTGGCCATACTGTATTTAAAAAATTAAAATGTGTTTAATAAGTTCTATCAATTTTTATTCAGAATTGTATTTTTAGCCCTGAAAATCGTACATGATTATTAAAAAAATTGCCATTTGCCAAGCTTACAAACGTCTGTTATAGTGGTTGTCCGATGTATAACTATTGAGAGTCTGTTTTAGAAACAAGAAAAATTTATTAAAATTGTCACATATTTATGAAAACTGATGGAGGTATAAAAAAGAAGGAAATACGCTATAGAAATGCAACCTTTTCTAAATTGCCTATCAACTAAGCTAACTATCAGATTATTAACTTTTTGTGTCAATGTAGAAGGAGACCACTGCCGCAAAGACAGAGCACGCTAAGGAAAAACCCAGCAAACCTAAACAAAATGGTGCCGAACAAGATCTTCCTAAAGAAAAAGGGCACAAAGCTCGTCAGAATTCCATTGAAGGTAAAGAAAATAAGAGCAAGCAATTGGAACCTGCAAAAGACAAGAAAGAAAAACAACCAGAACCCGTAAAAGACAAGGCCAACAAAGAAAAACAAGTCACTTCTAGTCCTGACACTCAGAAACAGAAGAAACTATCTAAACAAGTTACTGTCCAACCTATGATCGAAAAAGAAGAGGCTGCAGTTGATATCGTCAGTGTTGTACCGCAGACCAATGGGTACGTTGCTCCCACAGGCAAGGAGAAGAAGAAGAAGAAAAACGAATTAAACAGCTTGCAGCAAATATGTAAGATACTTCAATTAAATTTTTTTACGATATTAACCAGTTCTATTACAGCAGGGGCCAAAGATGGAGACGTCAACTTGTCTCTTCTGTTGAATGTGGTGCGTAAAGCTGAAATGTCTCGCTCTGAAGTTCAAATACTTATAGATCTCTTACTAAACAAGCAGCACGAGGCTCCTGCAGTTTTGGATGAATGGAGTGAGGTAAACCTTTTTATTAAATTTCCCTTTGTATAAGTAATAATTTGTAATACTCTCTTAACGCTGATTTTTATTTTCAAACATAAACAATAGGGCAAGGCAGACCCAATACAAAAATTGAAGAAACAGTTGGCTGAGAAAGAAAAGGCCTTTGCCGAGGAGCAAGAAGCTCTTTTGGGGGCGCAGGCAAAACTTCGAGAAATCCGTGCCGAGCAAACAGCAGAGAAGAGCCAGCTACAGCAAAGAGTTAGGGGTTTGGAGGAAGCCCTACAAGCCAAACATCTGGAACTGCAAACTGCAAATAATCGCTTCCACGGCCAAAACCAGAAGATGCAACAAATGCAAGCACAGCTTAACGAGGAGAGCTTGGCATTGCGGAAGCTTCGAGATGACAATTCTGCCCTACAATTGCAGCGGCAACAGATTGATATTCATATAGCCCAAGCTCAAGAAGTAAGATTTGTTTAGATTTCCATTCTAAATTCGGGTTTTTTGTTTGAACATGCAGAAATTCAATTAACTTTGCAAAACTGCGTTTTTAATGTTATAATTCAATAAACAAAAGATTGTTAATTTTTTTTAGGATTCTCTTACATATTTTTGAATTGATTTGATTTTTCTCAACAAACCATATGAATGCTCCTCAAAAAAATTACAAATATTCACTGTTTTATATTTAAAAGGTTAATTTTGTTAGATTGCCTTGGAAAAGAAAATTTTATTTAATTAGTCAGATATTGCAGCTGGAGACATTGACAAGAAACCGAAATTAAAAGGAGTTTTAGAAATTCCGAATTGCTATTTACAAAGAAATACTCTGAAGTTGTTCCGAATACAAAGTTGTGCTTTTCATGTAGTACTCTTGCATTTGCTGTTTTCAAAGATACTCCTGGAAAACTAATTAAAAAAAATAGTTAATAATGGTACTTGTAATTTTTTTGAAGTTGAACTCTAATATTTTTAATATAGAGAAAACTCTGGAAAAAGTTTCATTTAAATATCGATTTTACAATGAAATATTCGGCACTGGTCAAGAATATGAGTCCCAAACCATGTTCTAATTTATGTTATAATTAGATAATGTAAACATTTGCTAACCTAACCTAACCTCTTACTGGTCAAGGTTAGGTTAGGTTAAGTTAGGCTAGGTTAGATTAGGTTAGCTTAGCTTAGGTTTGGTTAGGTTAGGTTAGGTTAGGTTAGGTTAGGAACCGCGGTGGTCGAGTGCGAGAACGCATTGACCACTCGAGGTCACACTGAATTGCGCTTGTTCCGGCGTGGTTTCGAATCCCCGCTGGGGCGACCGCAATTCAGTTAGTTAAGTTTAGGGTGCATGCTGCATGAATGGTTAGTGTGTAAGGGACGCCCGCACCCCCCTGAAGTAATGCGAAAGCGGTTCCGGGGGGGGAACGGTAGTATGAATGTGTGAAAAAAAAAAAAGGTTAGGTTAGGTTCGCAAATGTTTACATTATCTAATTAGAACATAAATTAGAACATGGTTTGGGACCCATATTCTTGACCAGTACCAAATATTCTATGGAATTTTGGATTTTAAAATTGAATTTTCGAGGAAGCATAATACATATTTTCTTATTGATTTCAGTAGTTTTTGTGTTGAAAACAAAGTTATGCTCTTTATGTAATACCCATTTGTTTACAATTTTCCAAAAACTCTCAATAGATGGAAAAATATAAATAGAATTGCTTAACAACTTGGTTTTTGTACAATTGGTGGGTGTGAAAGCTCAAGAGTAATGCAAAGCTGTAGAATGTGTTAAATCAATTCGACTCAACAGCGAAACATTCTTGTGTAATTTTTCTCATTTAACTGAATTTGTATTTATTCACACAAAAAGTTGGCTATTACAATTTGATCCCATTAACACACTGCATTTGTAATTTTATTCACCTTGATAAATAAATTTTGATTTGTACACTTACACAATTTTTTATGAAACATAGGCAGAATCAACAGTCCAAGACCTACAAAGCCGTAACAATCAACTGACAATGGAGTTGCATTCTCTCAATGAGCAAAACATGGCTGCGAAAGAACACCAACAAAGCCTTATTGTGCAGCTACAGCATCAAGTTAATCATTTCAAGACGGAGCTTGACGAAAAAGAAAACTTTGTTCGGCAGTGTGAGGTAATGAAACAGTAATTTTGCAGATGTCGGTGTTAATTATGAACCTTTCAGGAGATGCGACATGACCTTGAGCATCGTTTAGGTTTGGCCCATAGACAGGAAAATGAATTGAAAGTGGAACTGTCGCAACTTAAAAGCGTATGCCAACAACACGCCGAAGAAATTAGACGATTGGAACATGGAAAAGGACAGGCTTTAGAGGAAGTACGGAATTTACAGAATCAGAAGGAAGAACTGGATCATGCCCTCACACAGGTATTTATTTTTAGAGATTTAGAAGTAGAGATTACAATCACAATTTGTGATTTGCTTGTTACTGGAACTGACTGACAAAAAAATAGTGACAGTGATTATCACTAGCAATGGGTATGGAATTGTACTTTGAATGATATTGCATAATGGTGATCCCAAGCTTTGGAGCAACTTAATAATTAAATAATATAGTAACAGAGACTGGGCCAAAATACCAATGATTCAATAGACATGTCAAATGTTTTAAAGCCGGCTGCTGCCTGATAAAATCCCCAATTAATAGGAAAATTCGGCTCGACAGTTCCTGATAATTTCTACAGTGTCACACCCTATGAAAAAGTCACAGGTTTTTGTCACAGTAATTTAACTGGAGCAGTCATGGTTGAGCCAGACAGAAAAATCACTGATTGGCTCATATCTGTTTAGAAATCAAATTTAATATGACTAAATTTTATGGTTAACACAATTAAAATTGAGTTCAAATATAAGGTATTCATTGACATTGTAAAGCAGGTATAGTTTCTTTCAAGTTATATCGTTATCGTCTCATCGAAGTGACCCTGGTTAGAATTTAACCCGCCAGGACGCGCGCCCTTCAGTGAAACGTATGAACGCGCTCTGGGCAATTTTGACCCATTCTTTAATTCTATTAGATATACGTGAAAAGTCGATATTTGAATAATATATTTATTATTATATTTAATGGTGGGAACACCTACAACGTATGGAAGAAAAAAGACCCGTTAGACGTGTATGGGAAGCCAGGACATATAAGAAAAGAGGTAGAGGAAGACCAAGTGAAGTGTGGGAAAAAGTAATAGCAAAGCAAATAAAGCACAGGGGAAGTACGGTGAATGAAGCAAAAAGACTGGCACTAAACAGGAAGCAGTGGAAAGTGTTTATAAAGAGCGAAAGGTAGAATAGAATGTTTTATGTATAAGACGAGGCACCCAACACCGCAAGGTATAAGGGTTTTGATTATATATATCTACAGGGAATTTTTCTTTTTAGTATACATAGCCTATGTATACTTTTAAAAGAAACGCGTCAAATTCGCCTATTGTGTACCTATGCAACCAACTATACCGACAACTAAAAATCAGAAACAAACGTCACTATAGTTGTGAATTATTTGAGTATGAAGGTTATGTTGATGCAGTGTTTATATTAAATAAGTATTTCACCTTGTAGGTATATAGGACGCAGATGATGACTTATTTATTAAATATAAAAATCGACAGGATGTTTCCGTAAGGTCCGTGCACATTATATTTCTTTTGTACAAAACACATACATCAGCAGCAAAATGGTGTAATGGTCAGCATAGCTGCCTTCCAAGCAGTTGATCCAAGTTCAATTCCCGGCGATGGCAAACTTTTTTTAATTATTAATATTCAACGTAGCATAAAATATTTCATCATTCTTCGGTTAAAACGTGATTACTTTCAGTTAT
>JABXWE010103076.1:0-19581 GCA_014611495.1 Limonius californicus | reverse complement strand
AAAATGTTATTATTAAGAACATTTTTGGACCTCGTAAGAAGATGCAGCAAAATCGGAGAAGTTTTTGGAGGGGTGTATTTTGAATTATGTGTGGCACCTAGGATGTTTTGGAGCCCGTTTGTTTTCTAACGTGTGTTGGGTGTCTGTGTGGTCGGGGGCAGTCTGGAAAGTGACGCTGTAAAACTATAAACATTTATAAATTATTTTTTTAACTGTCAAAATTTATATTGTAATTAATTTTTAGATCCATGTATCATTTGGTTTTATTTTTAAGGCAAATTTAGCATGGTTGATATTTAAAATTTTTTTAGTTTTAAATTAATTGTTCTGTTGTGATTAATAAACACATACATAAAAGTTTGAAGCGTGTTTATTTTATGAAAATATGGTTTGGTTAACTTACCAAGATTGGACTGTGGGACGCCGCTGCAACGTATCCTGAATATGGTACAGGGTCGACACCTCATCTGGGTAAATAATGACACCAGCAAGAAAGATAGCAACAAAAAGGTAATTCTATAAACTTACCTATTCAGAGCTGACCTTTCGGATTCTTGTGGAGGACACCACCAGATTGTTTTTGTACCTGTATAATTTTGTACTCGAGTTATAAAACGACACTTATAGGTTTTAACGAAGTGCAGCTCACGGGTTAAGCCTGCTTGAATTTAGCTGATTATTAAGGTAACATCTCGTATTTGCCTATTTGCTAGTATATTTCCAGGACGCTACAGAACCGACTAACTGTGACGCAGTAGTTTTCATGCTCGAGCTATACCGTGGTATATTTCATTTAATTTCTTTTTGGAGGCAAGTTTAAAAATTTGTCACTTGGCGCCCAAATTTACAATCTGTAGCGAAGTTATAAATCTTCAATAAATTAAATACGATTACAGGTTGCAGAGGGATAATTATTTAAAATTTAATTTAATTTGTTTGTTGTTTTATTTTCTCCTAAGCTATCCCGATCGTTTAGATCGAAACAATATATATTGTCATAGATGCCAAGTGCCCTACATTGAGACTGACATTATTATATAAATTTTTGAAAATTGACACTGACAGATTATTTTTGACAATTAATTTAATAACTCAAAATTTTGAAAAATGAATGGAATCAATGTTTATATTATTTTATACAACCTGCCAAAACCTTAATCTTATCTTAGATGGTGTTTCAATTTTTCAAAAGTCTTTGTATATTCTGAAATTGGAAGCCAGACAATGAATTTCCTTACTAGCCTCCAAAAACAAACCGCTAGCTATTAATTCAGCCGAAGAGCTGTGAGACAAATCTTTTTGTGTCGGTTCACTTTGAATAGATTCTTATAATTTGTGTACAAATAAACAATATGTGTAATTACAAACTCACACCAGGATCACTACACTGGTACAAATTCCATCGCCCTGCTTCAGCTGACCTATATATCTAAAATAATAGAATGTGCACCAGGTCACAATTAAAGCTTTACAGAAGTTCTCGGCTCTTTGTTTCTTTGGATTACACAAACAAGTTACTCAAAAGTAGATTTACCTAGATGCAACGGTTTACTTGTTATGTAGTTTCCCTAATATTACAATTCTTCTTAAATGTTTAAAATTCAAATAATATTTTTCTTCCAAGTTTTCAAAAATTCTACCTTTTTCAATTACTTTTATACAATCATCAAATAATAACAAAAACAACAGCCAAATTACCAAGGAAAAATGTAACACCAGGATACTTGTTTTCAAAATAAATAAATAGTAATTTTGTCAAATACAAAAACATTATGATATTTATATAATTTTTTATAAGCACGACAAAAATCCAAATATGAACCAAGTCAATCGAATAACCAGTTCACAAGTAACGAAACACTTAACGAAAACACTTCAACCCCGCATGTCCCAACACAAATTCATACACTATTTCTGTTCGCTTAAATATTCCCACCATAGTAAACCAAATGTCCATCAATATATTAACTTCCTGCATTCCATCTGAATCCTTCTCATTTTATTAAATGTTACCTTTTAATAAACTCAAACTTGGCTTGCAATCGGCTTAAATTCACCACCAGCATAATAATACATGTGTGATCCGGCAAGACTCCTATTGATTAACCAAAAATGTACCGAATCTCAAATTGTTGGTATTACGTATGCAACCCTTCGACTAAACCAAAAGAACTGCAATCTTCGATTCCACTACAATATATATTGTTATAATACGTACTGGCCAAACAAATAGCCCCAAGTTAGCACCGTCATTTCGTTTAAATAGTGACATACAGAATCCAAGTCAGTTAATGTCATTATAAAAATTATTCAAATAAACCCAAAAATAAATTAAATAAATTTCAATCTAATAAATATTTATACTGCTTCAACTGCAATTTTAATCTTTCACATATAGTAGATATTTGACTTCATCAGGTACTTTATTAAATTAATGGGCGCCAGGTGACAAATTAAAAAGAAAATTTGCCTCCAAATTCAATTTTATTTAAGCAACCACGGTAGCTCGAGCATGAGACATCTATACCAAAGTTAATAGGTTCATAAGGTTGGAAAATTTACTTACTTAAAATCGCCTTAATACATTTGCCAACTTCAGATCAGTTTTAAGTAATGTCAAAAAATTACTCCAAGTTATTACAATTGATTTTCACTGCACACTAGACTAAAAAGAAAACTACCAGTAGACCTTCTGAACAGTGATAGTGAGTAAATTAACATGCAAACCCAAAATACTCAAAGTGATTCAATTATACGTGTGTGGTGTATACTCATATCTAAACAATAAGTTATCAAACACTGAACTAGTGATTAGTGATTTACATGTCCAAAACTTATTAATTAACACTGCCATGAATAGCAGTCTCTGCTGAACTGGCATAATTGTATAAAAAAAAAAAAAAACAATTGATTTACTTATTTGGTCTGGTATTCCCAATTACACAGGTACAGCTTCACCAACTTGTTGTGCATCTCATGTCAACCGTAAGCTCAGTAGGATTGTAGATGAGTAAATTAGTACTACCTTTTTAACGAGTCCCTCTTATAAATCTCCTGAACTTCACAGATGTGCTCTCAATAATTTTATAATATCGCTGGACAGTCAACCTCCATGAAGCAACACAAAGTTGTACTAGCAGATGGGTCCAATCCTTCTTGCAGTAGAATATAATTCAAATTCATGTAAGTTCAATCTTTTAATAACCAGAAATTGTTTATAATATACTTTCATATATAAATTACAGCCATTAACTAGGAAAAACTTATTTTAAACAGATTTTGATAAAAATTTAAATCTTTTCACACTTATTGTTTTTTATCAAATCTTATCAACAACCCCTAGGCAACCCCCAAATTAAAAATAATATCAAATGTCCTAAAATTAATCAATGAGACATAGATCTATAAAATTACAATATAAATTTTAAAATGTATAAAATTTCACAGCCACATTACGTCCTTTGCCCCCGAATACACTAACATTTAAAACAAATATTATCTTCATTCTTCTAATGTATCTTCTTTTAAATATCTGCATTTTCTTTATTATGTTTCAATATTTATTCATAATGACTGCAACTTATTTCCATCTCGTATTCCAATACATGCATCTAATCCTCAATCTTCTTAATAACATGATGTTGACCAAAAATTCTTCTTATTGTAGGTTTATCATCGAATACGTGTTTCGCAGAGTTACTCAAAGCAGTATAGCAGTCAACTGTATTAAGGCCTGCCCTAATTATTTTATAAAAAGAGAACCGACTCCCATGACAAGACACCATGCACGAGTATCCTTTTTTAAAATAAAAATAAAATGACTTTAAACAAACTGGCTAATTAAAATCCATCACAATATATATATATATATATATATATATATATATATATATATTGCTGTATAATAAAGCCCGTACGTTGAAGGTGCCATAAAATTTGCTATGGTGATTATAGCTTTCGCAGTGATAATAATTGTTATTAGTCAAATAAGGGAATTTTCCCTGTATACACAAAATTACAAATCTAAATCAAAATTCACTTTAAATAAACACCATAGACATTCATTCAACCCGGTATAACAGAAATGTTGCTAGCTCTTAATTACAGCAAATATTTTTCACATAAAAACCTACCTTACTCAAGAATAATCGTTGATTACTATCTCAGGGTACTGCATATGCTTCTAAATACAGAGACATAAAAAGACAAACGACAGGTATATAAATGACTCAAATTCTAAATAAATATATCAAATTAAGAAATTAATTATGCTCAATAAAATTTGTACCGATGTAGATTTAACAAATTAATACACATTTATTTTGTTTATTAATAAACAAAAAACAAAATAACTTTCTTATAAGAATTACCTGAAACCAATTTTCCTCGATCCAACCCTGCGATGCGCGTAGGTATCCTACGCAGCTCCCAAGTGCAAACAGTTCTACCTGGTTATTGCATCAGCTGCTTGTAAACGATTGCTTCTTGACAAATGATTTCTTTTATCTATTTTGTTAAGTAGTGGTTCTCGAAGATACATAAAATGTCGCACAGGTATGTGAATGTTCACAAATGAATTGTACAAATCTTAGTAAAGGTTAATATGCTTTGTTTTTGCTTATAGTGTTCTTACATAACCTCATAATGAACATCAAACCAGGAAGATTCACCACTTGAAGATCCTTTTGTGTACTTTGCCGGCAGAGGAAGGCCTCAAATGAATTTGCCACAGCTTTTATTTTACAAACTCCATATATGACCAAAGATTAGGTTCTGAAGCACAATATTTTTCTCGTAGAACACAATGAAGCACTTTTTTATTTATAATGGGTAATCATTTCTTTATTACAAACACTTTTAATTACAATTTTTGGAGCAAAAATTTTCACGCCTGTTCTTGTTTATCAAAATTTTCAATCTCCTAGCATTTTGTTTTAATTTAAACCAATAATAATTCATCAAATTTCTCAACTATTTTAAAAACTGACCAATCACAAAAAAGTAAATTAATGACAATTCTAAATTACAATATTAATTATATAAATAATTTTCTTAAGGAAATACAAAAGTTAAATCTAAGTACACAATTACATAGCTGATCATTTTTCCTACGTTTTGACATCTCACATGACATAATTTAGTTGTATAATAAGAAATCTCATATAATTACCTACTTAAATTTTTTATAATATTTATTTAACAATAAAGAAACATTGGAGTCATATTTCCTCCACATAAATAAAGTTCCTTTAATTACAATTTCAATTACTAAATCACCTTTCTATTGAAGTCAGTCCAAAATTATAATTTTAACCTTACAAATTTAATAAATTTTAATTTCTATAAAAATTTTAAATTAATCTAGTTGCATAACACATTACAAAGCTTGCTTTAATATCAAATTAATCATAAGAACAATTATCGTTGCATTACAAACTCGTTTAAATATTCAAATTAACATTTTAACCTTGTTCAAATGATAACTTTATATGAATTTTAAAATTTACATAATAATTTCAGAATCTGCCTGTACCAATCTTATCAACGATACATAATACCTGTGTAACAATGACATACAAAAAGAAAAACTCCACCTGTACTAGGATGTCTCCACATATAGAAATTACGATGCTAACATACCACATCGGAAATGAATTATCAAGCAAATAATCTGCTGTAACTTCGATTCAACAACCCTTTAAGTAGTAAAATTAGTATAATTAGTTTACAAACGTAATGTTTATGGTATTTATTAATTAAGGTGTCAGCAATATCATGGCAATATATATATATATATACCTATATATATATGTCACATTCCATGTACTACTAACGAGTAACGGTGTTTTTCTTTCTTACGTGATTCTATATTGCTAGTGTATTTATGCTTTTCTTCCTGTTGTATTGTATATCATTTTTCATATTATTTACCTTTTTATATGTCATCTTGGATTCCGTCTTCAGTACTATTCAGCTTTTAGTACCTGCCTTTGTCGTTTTTCTCTTGCTTTCTTATTACCCATGCTATCACCTTAGTTTGTCCTTCCTTGTTTTGCTAAATCATTGCTGATAAATAACTTTTCTCGTTTTATCTTGTTTAATTTTATCCTCCTCCCCATTATCTTCAATTTATCTTCGAAACTCTTCAGTTGTATTTGGCTTTATTTGTCCTAGATTGTTCGCTGTTTTAATATGCCTCAATGTCTACTTTTTCTTGTTGTTCAGCTTTGTCTTTGTTTCGCTAAGGTTACTTAAATTCACAGCCAGTTCCTTTATAACAGTGTTGTTCCCTTTTTCTCGTATTCTAACTATTCCAGTTTACTGTTTGAGTCTTGTAGTTCCTTTTTAATCTCTACATACTTCCTATATACGTTACTGCTTTCCGTCTTTAACTTCTCATTTTCATTCCTTCATTTTCTTATATACCGGTTGTAATTAATCTGCTCTTACCTTATTTGGACCACTTCTACTGTTAGTTGTTGCAGGATCTCTACTATTTTGTTTATTTTATTTTGTTGTTTTTATCCTGGGTATCTGTTCGTCTTCTTTTTTCGCTAAAAATGTCTGCTTTCATTTCCTTGTTCTGCCCATCTTTTCTGTTTTTTTTCTCTTTACCCATTGATTCATTGCCAGAGCTGTACATTATATATTACTAAGTTTACATCTCTTTTATTATGTGCCTGTTTTAGTAGTATTATTGCTTCATTTATATTATACCAATCAAATACTGATCTTCTTGGAAAGTAATCTTTACTTAATTGTGTACACAGTCGACGATAAAATATTAGCAGTTTTTTCATCTTCAGTACATATCGGCGATAATTAATTGTGCAATAGAATTGGGTACATTTCTTAAAGACATGTTCGACACAACTGTCATTCTTTATGCTACCAAAATACATTATCTGGTAGCTACTGACAACATAGGTGTATTAGTTATTTCAAAGCTAATTCGGATACAGTTCGTTACTGATCATCATCTCAGTTATCTACTACCTATTGTTAGAAGTAGGCCTTTTCCAATACCGTCCATGCTATTCTCGCCTTATGCCATGTGATGCTAGTCTTGTCCTGTTATTGTCTTTGCATCATCCAGCCATCTTTTTGGAGGTCTGCCAAAGCCGCGTTTTGGTAGTCGTGGATGCCACAGAAAGCTTCTGTTAAGCTGCACATCTGATGTGCCCCACCCAGCCCCACTTCAATTTTGTTCTTCTCTCTATTACATTGACTACTTTAGTACTTTCTCGAATTTCGGTATGTCTTTTCCGTTCTCACAGGGTAATCCCCAGCTTGGATCTCTTCATTGCTTGTTGTGTCATTTTTAGTTTTTCTGTACGTTTCTTTGCCAGTGTCATTGTTTCTATGCCGTAGGATAACACCGCCAACACTTTTTTCTGTAGGAATAGTGGTATGACTTTGCTTTCGAGAATATATGCCAATCCATTAGTTCGTTATTATAAGTGAAAAATATAAAAGTCCAGGTCAAATCCATACCCCTTTCGCACTATTTCGTATCTGTAATGGTAGATGTACCGTAGACCCTTATAGCAATTTACAACAAAGTCACTCATTTATGGCACATAATTGTAGTGTAGCATGTAGCTATTGCACCAGAATCCTTAAGTAAACAGAAGAACCTTGAGAAAACACCTTACCATCACAATATTTAACAATTAGACTACCATTATTAGCTAGTTAAAGAAGTTACATTTAGAAGTTTTCCTAGTCCAGTATCGCTTCAGACAATCAATTACATGTAAAGACAGCACAAGCTAAGAGTGACATATTATTAAATATTTACGACAAAACACGAAACTGGAACAATTTCAAACCAACAAGTGCATTTTCATTACAAAAATATTCAACAAATAGCTTAGGTGCCAGAGTGCTCGCTTTCTGCAGAAAATCATTCAGAAGTCTTAGTTCGAAACTTGTCACTACAGTAAGAAGTTAGTGCTGCAACCAACTAGCCACAACTTGCTAGTTTTGTTTTGACAACCGTAGGTAAAAACTTAAACCTTCTATGGCATTGCTGTTGCTTGGGTTCGACTTTTGATGCTGCAGGTTCGTCATGCTTCTACCTTAGCGCTGTGGAGAAGCACGTAGCGACGGAGAGTGTCAATTTTCAGCAGTACCTTAGGGTATATCATACAAATTGCACATGTGCACAATCGCTTAAAATAGAATACACATGTATTTTTAGAATTTTGATAAAATTATAGAGTAAAGTACTGCATGGTCTGACAGTACTTGAGACACTCTTCCACTGCCCGATTATACAACACTTACTTTGGTTTTCTTAAAAACCTAAAAAGCAGCTCTACAGTAAATACTACGCTCGCACAGAATAACCCTACTATCCAAATTATAAAAAACATTCTTAAATGTATAATGCCCAATGGGGATTTTAAGCTTTCCATTACGTAATCCGACTGTATGTACATTGTACGCTTTATACGTTCGTAGAATCCATGTTCATAAATCATTTTAATAAGTTTGTTTAAAGTGGGTATAAAGTAGTGACCCTTCCTTGTACAAAGCATGGCTTCCACGGGAAGTAGCTTCGCATCTATTAAGTCAACTTCTGACTGTATTCTAAATAGTTGTATAGCATTATAACCCGTCAACACGCTATTATTGCGGTGTAATATGATTTCCCTTAAAACGTTCGGAAAGTTCACAATATCAGATGTATACACGAACAGTTTCTCGAGTTTATGGGTTAATTCAGGACCGTATGCTGCAGTGAAATTTATATCTGTAAGTTGCGCCCTCAAAAGTAATGGTAAACCTGACTCTGCAAGTTCGTCTATACTGGTAATGTCTTGGGTATAAAGAGGTTTCGTCAGAATGCTAATTAAGTTCGCGCTGAAGGAGGTATCCAATTGGATACAGTAAATGTAGTAAGACACTGCTAGAATTCGTAAAGCCTTAGTTTTATAAGTAAAATCAGTAGAGCCACCTAATGCAATAGCCAGAATGGCCAAGAAATTTCTCCAAAACTGTTGGTAGTGAATCTTTTCATTGCCGTATTTTACTATTAACCACCAAACGCTGATCACTGTAAGTATAGATACTCCAATGGCCATCCATACATTTCCCTTGTAAATATGGGCAATTACTTCAAAACCATACTTTTTGTCAGATTTAGGGATCATCCAGACAGCGTTGTCGCGGTACAATATCTCGCTGAAGTCGTAGTTGTTGAGTATTCCTTGATCTCTCGATATGGAAACGGAAAATAGTATACCTTCGTTGTAGTTATTAATGTTCTCCTTCTCATTGTGGAATGTATATCCTTCAATACTGCCTGCATTCAAAGTTATTCCAACAAACAGGAGTATTTGGTATATAAACGTGTTAACTATTCCTTCTCTGAATGTAGCTTCGGGTATTGTATTTCGTACTTTAATTGAGCAGCCATTTAAGCTTCGAATGGTTTCGTTAAATTTTATTATACTGCTATTATTACAAACTTGAACGGAAACAACATTCACTTTATTCCCACACCAATTTGATTTTGCAAATGGGTCAGACATGTACATTTGTGCATGGGATTCTGCATTATTCACCACTACCATCGCTTTGAATATATCGTAATTCCAAAGAACGTGAAATAGACGTTTTATGTTCGAATTTGAAGAACTGACGATTACATACTTTCCTCGTGGTGATTCACTTCTATTCCATATTGAACTTTTCTTAAGCTTGATTAGAGTTTCGTTCAAGGAAATATGTCCGCTGGTATAGATGATGTAGTTGTAATAAAAATTCCTTGGCATTATTTCAACTGACTTTTTTATATTCACAATAAGTCGCGGGTTAATAATTCGAAGAGGAATAGAATCACTATGGAAATCTTCAAAAATAATGGAAACAGTAGTCTCATCTGGAAATATTTTATTTAATAAATGCAACACACATGATGCAGAATTTGTATTAGGTCTTGCGATTTCGACAGATTGTACTCCACTATTTATAAAAATTGCTCTAGCCAGAAATACAAGCATTAACATAATTATTGTTTTCATTTTTGCTTGCTGCTGATAAAATGTATCACCCTATTGAGAGAAGTGTATACTGGGGTGTAACCGGGGTCATGACGAGTTTGGAAAGAACCTTACCCTCTCTTCCACACTGCACAATTGTTACTAATATTTACACAACCTAGTCTAAACTTAACTCCAAGTTATCTAGTGAGTTTCAGTTCCTGCTTCAGGAATTCTAAAGAAAGGTTTATTGATTTATTTCTACGATACAATAAATTACTGGACTAGAGCAGGGAATGCGTAACCCATTATCTAGATTAGTACTAGTTTACGACCAACTACAAATTACCTTAATACCTTAATAAACAATATAAAAACGTTTCTGGTAGTAATCGAATAATATCGAATCATGTATAAAGAAAATTCAGCTTGATTTACATGACGTGGCCATGCAGGTACCATAACCAGTTTCCTCTCTAGTAAATGAAATTAGAAACCAATTGTTTTTCAATTTCAGAACATTAACCTATACATACATTTGTTTTTAAAGAAAGTTATCTTTTCGTTTCTAAACTTCAGACGAATATTTTAGAGCAGATTTTCTAAATAAAAATAATCTTGAAGTTTCTTTGTGTTCTTTTCAGATTCTTTTTATCCCGTATTAGATATATTTATCTATTTCGTTCCTTCATGTGCCTCGTTTCTTCGTTCTTTTAGATCATTGTATTACTCCCATTGTTTGTAGATTGCTATTCGTTCTCTTTAGGGGCGGTCAATTGTTTTTTGTCACTTGTTTGCCTCCAATATAAGATTCTGGTGATCCATCTATCATCTGCTTGCATTACACTATCTTGTTTAGTGGCTGTTTATGCTATATATCTTACTGTTTACTCGTACACATTGGTTTAACTTCTCTTAATGTCAGTCGTCACTAGATCTATGCAATTATGAAATTTGATTAGAAAAATAATATAGATAATATTCCCTGGTGTGCTCAATTCGGTAATACGCTAGTCCCACCGACGACCGAAAAACTATCTTCGTTCTATCGCTCCCAAGAGTGGAATGTTGCAAATAAAAGAATCTTAAGCGTGCTTAAACAAAGTATGCAAAACTGTAAGACTATTTCATTTATGGTAGAATTTGTATGACTTCATCAACGAAATTTGGATTACAGCGATTATTTATACAGAGTGTAACAAATTACGCGTTCGTGCTTTTAAGATTTGATTGAGGGGGCAAAAAATTTTAAAATTAAGTGTAGAAATTGTTCCGACTGCCATTCGTTATTGAGTTATTGAAAGAAAATAAAAGCTTTACATTTAAATTCAACTTCTTCAGGAAAAAAAAATATTTTCCACATCTGTCACAAAATGTATTCAGATAGGTTGTCACCTCCTACTTCAAGGCAAACATCCGCGCGATATCTGGGGGCTTACGGGTTTCTTCTGCTGATTGTGCTTTGAGACTACAGCTGCAAGTCTCCTTAACCATTTACCTTGCCCAGCGCTTCGAGATATCTCGGCTGCATATAAGCCCTTGCTGATCGCACTCTAAGGCAACTCGGCTTCACCCCGTGAAAACCACTCTGTACTTTTGCTACATAATTAAATTACATTACATAACGAATCGGAGCGACCGTGCGACAAAACTTATTATCTACTTATTATCAGTAATTCGATAACGAAGGACAATCGGAAAAATGTACTCCGAAACTTCAATGTTGAGACATTCCTTATACTTGCCGTGTCCGCGTCTAGTGAAGATTTAAAATAGTGTGTCATAAGAAACATAATTTAATAAAATTAATATAATTGTGGAGCAAATTTTCAAAATAACTCTGAAAAACTAATTCTTTCTACTCTTTCTGAAATCGTATAAACTATTTTGACTATCCAAAAGGAATCCGCGTGGAGAACAAGCGCGAGTACTGGTCAAACAATATTGAAAGCAGTGTTGGGTAAGTTACTCTAAAAAAGTAACTAAGTAAGTTAATCAGTTACTCGGCAAAAAAGTAACTAAGTAAGTTACTAAGTTACAGAATTATAAAAGTAACTTGAATAAGTTACTAAGTTACCACAAAATAACTCGTTATTTTTTAAGTTACCTTTTTTTTATGAGACGCTACCAATGTACATGCAATTACTACCAACTTAATATCAACAGAAACACACATTTATAAGCAATTGTTTATTAGCAAATATTCTATAAGTGGGGGAAGGAACAGGCCTAGAGCTTAGAGGCGCTGGTTCAACGATGTTTTTGGGATTTTCCCAGGATTCTATTTTATTTTTCGTTATTATTGAAATATAGAGACGGTGAATGTATTTTCGTCTGAATTAGACACCCCCAACCTACGCACAGGTGTTAGGAATGTATTTCCCAGTAATCCGCATACCTGCTCAGAGGGCGTCTAGTTGTTAAAGGATTAAAGATTACTGGAAAAAGCTGTCACCGCCCAAATAGGATCCATCAAATATTATTTATTATCGACTAAGTACAAGAAGGTATTCCTGTGTTCCGTATTAGCATTTGCATACTAAGGCGTTCGAAATTTCAACAAATTCTTCAGCTTCAGGTATAATTTCTTAAGTACTACGCATTAAAAACCGATTTTTTTAAATATTTTACATTTGTAGCATGAAAATGTAACTTGTCATATTCAGTTACTAAAGTTACTAAATAATTGTAACGTGTTATAGTTACAATTACTGAAAACACAAAAGTAATTAAATTACTATTAAGTTACTGAAAAGTAACTAGTTACTAGTAACGAGTTACTTTTACTTAGTTACTACCCAACACTGATTGAAAGTTAAGGAACGATCCGCGCAGTGCCCATTTGGATGGGTACCGAATTTTTCCTCTAACGCCGCAACGGCGCGGCGGTGCCTCGGAGAGTACTTAAAACCGTCAGTTTCTCTAGTTTAGGGGGTTAGAGTTAAAGTAGCAGCAGGGTCCGAAACTACCTTCGCAGTAATTTCTCATACGCAATATATTTATTTATTTGAATACAACGGTAACTACGAAATACAACATGCCACTAACATGATAAAGTAGAAAGGAAAAATATTCTAATGTTTACGCCCCCGTACATTTCAACAAATGCTGTCCAATCGTTCCACAGGTGCTCCAGAGCGTGCGACGTTGTGTTAAACAATATTGTTTCTTTGGTTTTTCTGGGAAAACAATACTCGGAATCCACACATGAAAACCCTATTGTGTAGCAAATACTTCGAGCTTTTAAATTATGTGTTTTTTAATACCTCTTTCCATTTGAAAATTGAAGTAAAAATCTTCTCAATTTTGGGGTTAAAGATAAATCAACGGAAATAGCCGTATTACATGTTCCCCTGGACAAATTAATTTGACTTGCTCGATCGTTTGTCGAAGAATTGAAGTTTAGTGTCACGTGGACCACCCTGTATACTAGAATTTTTTGATAACCGTTTTTCCTAGATTGAGTGACTAAATCGCTTCTATATTGAAAATACAGTTACACTGTACATTTGAATTCAAATTGCACAGTAAAATACGAAATCTTTAATGTGACAATGCAGATATTCTCTCCAATATCGAGATATCCATTTTAAAACGAAATTTATACTTGAATTGCGTAGTTACTTTAAATTCAAAAGACTGCCGTAATGTCGAAGTTCCAAGTTAAATCTTGTTATGATTAATGGATTACTCAAACCTGTAATTTCTCATAGAAATTTGAATTGCTTAACAACCTTGTTTATTGTAAATAAATGCTCAAAGTAATATATGCCACGACCGACACGGTCAGGACTTGTGCACTACATAGTAGTTTGCCATGGTCGAATTGATTGATTGATTTAATACTAATATGGACCCGAACGAATATCAACAGGCGGTATACACATTAATCATCTTTTAACTTGTTTTGTTAAACAATATGTAATACATAAATCATGTTTATTTACTAAAATTGATTATACCTATAACGAATACACAAATAGTTTAACAAATTTCACTTACAGACGCTCTTCTAATTTATTTTGTTCAAAACATTCCAACTAAAGCAATTTATACTAGATTTTTGTTATCTGGGTTTTTAATAATAATTTTGTAATAACCCGCGCATTTTTTGAGTAATACCTCTGTTAAGGTAGAATATCCTACACACGCATCTTTCGGCAATCTAACGGAATAAAAATAAAATATTTCTTATACAAATTATGTATTCCTTCCCCGAAGATAATTTATATAGATGATTAATATGTAGATACGAATTCTGCTAATCCTTTCAAGACTCTTTATTTGGCTTAAAGTTACATGTACTTCTTTGGCCAATTGCTGCTGTGCTATTATATATGTCAAATGCACTGAAGGAAAAACTTTATTTTAGGCAGTTAGCTGCGATTCGAATAACCCGAATGCCGAATAATTCAGTCCAGCGGTTAAACCGATTAACGGCAAATATTCCTCAACAAAACAGAAAAAACATCCATGCTTATAGGATCAAAAATTTAAACTGGCTTTTCTGTTTAGCAATTGTTTTATTTTGTTTCTCTATACTGATTATATTTAGCGTATGTTGTGCTAAATAAATGTACATCGTGTGTGTATTAAAAGATTTCATGGTAAACGAATATAACAACGGCAACACAAAATAATAATAGCAAAATATGCACAACTTGAATTGGAATTCTGCATCAGCAGAAAGTTATCCGACAAGACCTGAAGATGGCAAATGTGACTTTGCCGAAACGTCGTCAAGACAACCAGCCCGGTCCGTCCCAGGACCAAGAAGTTGCTACGCAGAAGAATTCCTGGAAACCAACCACAGCATATATATATATATATTGCTGTGAGACACCCTCGTAAATATAGGTTTATAAAATGTAAATATAAATTGTAGATTTATTAATAAAATGATGAGGGCTAATTATGAAAATGTTTTCACCTACACACAACAAATATTTGAATTGAGACTCTAATAAATACAATTGCATGAATTTTGACATGAAATAATAATTAAATTGTTAAAATAAATCTCAGGGTTTAATAAAATAAAGGTTGTAATAAACTGGGGTTGCAAGTTTATAGTCTTATAACAGGGGATTAAAGAATAACAACGAATTAAATTATTATTGAAATTTAAATTAATAAAAGTAACAGAATAACTTAAATTTGGAATAAACACAAACGCCTTTGCAATTATTTTTCGTAAATTAAGCATGTAGGTTCAATGAACACAAATACAATAAAATAATCTACTTATCAAATGAATCTGAAACAAGTTTTACACCAAATCGACTAACCTTGAGATGAACCTTTCTTATACAAGATGAAATTACCACGGCGCCTGTCTACCTTAAACTTGTCCAGTATGTTTGCCACCCATCTGCGTTGTTGTGTTCGATCAAAGTCCAAAACTGCGCTTAAAATTCTTACTTCAGTGTACTGAGGCCTCCCAATCCAGTTATATCAATGGAGGTAAGTTGATAGCTATTACCTTTTATAGTTAGCTTTGTAGCAATCGTAATTCCAAAATATAAAGTCTCCACACTTTATAGGTTAAGTGATGGAATTGATCAGATCGTAAACACTCATTGATCCTTGATCCCCCGTTAATAATCAAAGGATTATCAGACAAACGAAGCACTTTTAACAGTCTAATTCAGGTGAACATAACACTTGACGGAACCAAATCAATCGGGTAAGTATAAACTTTGTTTTCACTTTTGATCGTAAGTGTGATCTTTTCGTGGCACTCAAATAAATAATGCACTTGGACTCAATTAAGCATTTATTTAACATATGCAACTTGAGATAAACGATGACAATAACAATACACACACAGGTTACGGCACAAAATTCAAGTACGTAAGTTAATAAGTTACAAGTAAGTAAGTGATAAGTGAATAGTGTGCAAGTGACAAGTAGCAAGTAATAAGTATCAAGTAGCAAGTATCAAGTGACGCTCATTTTACAAAATTCTCTTTTATACACCCTGTTTTAAATTAAGTCTGCACTATTGCTAACTTCGTTATTATTGAATTGACGATGTCGACTAAATTAGCAAACTAGTAGTATTTTTTCCGCTGTATAAAATGGTGAAAACAGAAAAATAAATGAACATCGCATTTTCGAATTATTTTTAAAAATGTATATTTTTTTAATGGAACACCCTGTATATTTTTTGATGGATGGATTGCAAATTTGTTTTTAAACGAAAAAGTCTCTATGCACTATGATCCTAAAATAATAAATAAATGAATTATTCAACATTTTAAAATTCGGGAAGTAGACTGCGACAATGGCAATTTAATGTACGTAGGGTAAAATAAAAAATCATAGTGGTATTTATCTTTAAAAGGATTTAATTTTAGATGAAAAATAACACAACTTGTCTGAAAAATAATTAAAACGAAACGATATTTTACAATACATGCTCAAATACATCTCCATTTTGTTCAATGCATTTTTGAGCACATTTTAACACACGCCTGGTTGCTTTTAAAATGGTCCTACCGTCAATCGACCTTGTCACCTGTGTTATTTTATTTTGAAGTTCTTCTACATTGGCAAATTTATATTTATAAATTTCATCTTTAAGATAACCCCAAAAGTAAAAATCTAACGGAGTCATATCGGGTGATCTTGGAGGCCAAGGAACAGGGCCATTTGTGGATATCCATCTATCCTGAAACATCCTAATGAGTAAGGTTCTCACTTGATGGAACTGATGAGGAGGTGCTCCATCTTGTTGGAAATAAATTGACATCCTATCTTCCAAATTAAGGTCATCTAGAAATTCCTCAATTACGCCAGTTATTATCAATTCGATGTATCTTCTTCCCGTCAATGTACCTTCATAAAACACTGGTCCAACTATTCTACTTCCTAATAAACCACACCAAACATTTATACTTATTCTCATTTGTGGATTTCTGGGATCATTCCGGGATAAATTTTCTCGTGACCAATAATGCATGTTTTTGGGATTAAACATACCCCGGTTGGAAAAGTTGCTTTCATCACTCCACAGTATTTTCGTTAAAATGTGTTCATTCGTTTCATATGCAGCACATAACCAGCGGCAAAAAGTTATTCTCCGATGTGCATCCCCAGGCATTAAAGTTTGGACAGGTCGATACTTGTATGGAACGAAATTGTGTTTTTTCAATACTCTCCAGACTGTAGTAATATTAATATCAGTTTCTTTGGCAAAATCCCTTACAGAGTTATTTTTATTTACTTCAAAATAGGCTAAGATATCAACTTCTACGTTTTCACTTAAAACAAATACTTTTTTTGCCCTTGTCTTTTTAAAGACTCTTTCGTTGCTCCTTAATTTTCTGTAAAGGATTAAAAAATATCTTCTATCCGGTAGTTGACGATCAGGAAATTTTTCTTCATAATCCTGTAACGCCCTATCAGCATTTTTTCTACAGCACATGTAGGATTCCAACATATCGCATTTCTCTAAATGCGTGAAAGGCATTTTTTCGGTAACTACCCAACTATTCACTTGATACAATAACAATTATTAGGTAATTATTATTGCTAAATTATGTAATGACTTTTTTGTACTGTGAAATTATTTGTTGATAACGCTAATTATGGAACAAATGTCAAATATTCAGAATATCAGTGCCTACTTTACTAATTATAATATGATTTGTTTAAAAAAATCTTGCACATTTAAAAAATGTAAACGTTTGAATAATTCATTTATTTATTATTTTAGGATCATAGTGCAAACTTTTTCGTTTAAAAAAAAATTTGCAGTCCATCCATCAAAAAATATACAGGGTGTTCCATTAAAAAATATACATTTTTAAAAATAACTCGAAAACGCGATGTTCATTTATTTTTCTGTTTTCACCATTTTATACAGCGGAAAAAATACTACTAGTTTGCTAATTTAATCGACATCGTCAATTCAATAATAACGAAGTTGGCAATAGTGCAGACTTAATTTAAAACAGGGTGTATAGGCTCGCAGCAAAAAACACACGTTTCCATGCAAACAATACAAAACTTTGCATTTTAAAACAAAATAATAACAATCACGCTTGTCAACACTAAATTTCAGCCAATGGGAGGCGAGTATGAAAATGTACCAAATTTACATGAAATTCAAATAATTAAAATAACTTTCTTATGCACCATGCTAGGAAAAAACTAAAATGAGATTTGGAATCTGCATAAAAAATGGAAAATTTCAACACCTCACACGATGCATAAAAAAATAAACCCTAACCAAACTAATATAAACAAAAACTATAAACTAATAACAAATAATCAAATTAACAATAAACTAACATTCACACATACACAAATTAATCTACACACACCCTACTATCATACAATAATCAATTTAATCTAGTACACACACACAAATAACAAGAATTTAGGCAATTTAGAAAATTTCAAGGTCACAAACCAAACAAATCTAAATAAATAAATAAATACAATGTTGTTTCACACAAATTAAACACTAAAAGATGCCCTGTCTCATACTACAACTGTTTTACACATAAAATTTCCCTTTAGAATACTACAAAAATCCAAAATTTGCATAAGCATCATCAAAAATGTAGAAATTTGCTGAAGGCATAAATATATAAATAAATACAGTATAGTTGTTAACGAAAACATGACGAAAGGCAACTTTATCATAAGTGGTAACATAGCACATAGTCAAACACTAGTTCTAAACTTTAAAAAACCATAATTTCAGGCAAATTCATAAATTGTCGATGACATATCAAGTATTTTATAAATAAATAATCAAATACATCTTAAAAGCTAGAGGTAAAACGTCGTAAGGTTGCCTCTTATGCCAATACACATTTACACAACATAAAACAATTCAAATAAGCACATACATGTGTTAAAAGTAACAATCTTAACCTGATCTGTCAAATCGTAACAACAAATCCTAACGTTCTTAGAAATTACAGCACAAATTCAAGAAAAAATCATTGCAAGGCTTCAACATAACATCTAGAAAGAAAAACCAAGGCAAAAAATCCCGGAGGATACACGAAAAAACCTGCAATTCCACTTTATTACATCCCGAAGGATCATCCGAAAGAAAACGAATAGCCTCGTTTCAAATTTGTGTATGTGTGTGACTCATTATCATAAGGAAAAGCTACATATGGCTTCTATGCATGATAATTAATAAGAATTTAGCTATTTTGAAGGGTGTAACATAGCAATATATATATATTGCTATAATACACTAGAGTAGTTTTAATTATTTGCCCCACGTTGATGTGCCCTAAAAAAAATGCTATAAAGCCCGTACGTTGAAAGTGCCATAAAATTTGCTATAGTGATTATAGCTTTCGCAGTAATAATAATTTTCACCCTACGTTTATTGTGATAATGATTGTAATCAGATAAATAAAGGAGATTTCCCTGTATATACAAAATTACAAATCTTAATCAAAACTTTACTTTATGTAAACACCATAGACATTCATTCAACCCGGTATAACAGAAATGTTGCTAGCTCTTAATTACAGCAAATATTGTTCACATAAAAACCTACCTTATTCAAGAATAATCGTTGATTACTATCTCAGGGTACTGCATATGCTTCTAAATA